>JAMFNW010000094.1:0-87614 GCA_025768815.1 Aspergillus sp. PM3604 | reverse complement strand
ACATTGCCAGAAAGATTGGTGCCCGGCCTAGCCTGTCTTGCTTGTTGACGTCGGCTCGGCCTGTGGCTAGGAGGCGCTGGGCAATCTCAGCGTGTCCGTTGACTGCGGCAGTAGCAAGAGGTGTCAGTCCATATGCTGCATCCTGACAGTCTATTTCAATATCCTTTCCCCCGATAAGCTCCTCAACGACAGCTGTATGACCCTGGTTAGCTGCGCACCACAGCGCAGTCTCCATATTATGGCTCCGGAAGTTGATGTCGATATTCTGTGCCCTAAGAAGGACCTGGACGACAGACGTGGACCCATGCTTAGCTGCCCATATCAGTGGTGTATTTTGTTCATGGACTGCGTTAACATCTGCCTCGTACTCGCAAATGAATGTCTCGGCAATCTCAGGTTTATCTCTCTCACCCAACCAAAGCAGCGCGCTGCTGTTTTGCTCCCGGACATTGAAGTTATAGAGTATCGGGAGAACGATATGATATAGCTGATGATTAGTTTTTGCGAGTGACAGAATGTCCCTAGCCAGTCCGAGGTTGTCCGCTATGCAGACGACTAGTTCAGTCGGGAGGTCGAGAAGATGCATCTATAGGAAGTCAGCTTTCTATCAGGCATGCGTCCTCTTGTAGTACATGGGCCGTGGCGAAGGGCATACATTCAATGAAAGACTCACGTGGCGCGTGCTCGACTTTGTAAGACGGACTGCTATGGGAGAGATGGGTTAATGAAGGCTCAGGCATCTCCTGATAAAAAGCCCGGGACATGGCCTATTGGCTAGTATAGGGTACTATTTCAGTGTCAGCCCCCAGATGAGTTAGGTGTTCCAGTCTTCCAAAATTCTCCTGAGTGGTCTCGCCCTCAATGCTGGAGAACATCGCTTTTCTTGCCATGCGGACTCCATTTACAGGTGATGCTGTGGCGCATGTGACAAACTCGAACGATCCTTGGAGACGATTTAGTTATCTCCTTCGGTTTGTGCTGCTGCATCTCCCAATTTGTGTTATTTCAGATTGCCAAATGACCTTGAGTTGAAGAAATGACGCATTTGCCATTACGTTTAATCAGACACGCAGGAATAGAGGCGAAAATAGCCCTTGGCGGAAAAGGAAGGAGGAAATGGCATGCTTGTTATTCTCCGCCTATTTATCTCTACTATCATATCGCTCGATACGCAGGCAGTTTTTGTGCTTGAATCTAAACAACCCATCCTTTCTCTTGACCTTCTTTCTTCGTGCTTCACGAGCCACAACACCAATCTGAGTTCCAGACAAAAAGGCTTTTTTTTTTTTGCTATCGGGCCGGTCTCAGCACTGCACAGCCCATCCTCACTGCCTGCCCTTGTAGAAATCTCGTTCAGAACGGTAGCGATCACACGCGGAACGAAGTTGTCTGTTCTCCTTTTCCAAATCCTCAATCAATTTGAGCGCTTCTTCTTGTTCTTCCCATAGTTCGTTTCGCTCTTTCTCCAAAAGTCTAATCACTTCGAGTGCCTCTTGTTTTGTGACTTCGTACTCGGAAACAAACTTTTTGTGCTGTTTTCTCAAGTCCTCGTTCTTCTGTAGTGCCTCCTCGAGCATCTTCTTTCTTTGACGGAAATTTTTCGATGCCTCAGAATTTGCCCTCCGTTTCTGAGACAACTCTGATGAGCCGGTGTCGCTCCATGCAACGGGTATCATAGGTTGCGACATCGTGAACTATTACTGGCAACTGTTAGTATTTTTTTTTTCGATTTAGGTATAGAAGACTGGACCTTAGAGAAATGTGTTGGTATCTTTGCGTAGGGTTAGGTGCGGCACAATCACTGATATTGGATGCGGCAGAAATAGGAGCAGGGGCGAGAATAACGGCTGGAGACCAAACAGTCTAAATCTGAAAAGGCGAGCTCTTCCAAAACAATGTGTTTAGCTGGTTGTACGATGGGGGTGTGGCACCTTTATATTCCAGCTAATGTGCGGAAATTCGGCCTCAGTACTGCGGACTACGGCAAGGGAATGCGGCGCAAAAGAGTTCGTAGAAGCTACTGAAAGATTTTACTTGATATGCTGCTCTAGCTCGAATCCACCTTAATCAAAGCACGTAGGTATTATCCCCTGTCATAGCCCAACTAGGCAATCCGAGTATCTCCCCCGCTGATGAATACCACAGGAGATACCCTTGATCCTACAACCTTATGACATCAGCAACAGAAATACCTAACACGAACACGGATGATTGCTGTTTCCAGATATTCTTCCGTGTTTCCTTATCAACAGTTGAATACAAGCGCCGCCGCCAAAAGTGGGAATGAAGTTAAATAGGCCTGTTTGAAGAAACCGACTGCATTATGGCTATGTACATCACAGACCACTGTTCACACTCGGCCATGCGCTACTCAGGGTCCAGCCGGCGCCAGTGCCTTATTTAGAAAAGTATTAAAAAGCGCGTCTAATTTGTTCAGGAGGTCCTCAACTTTATTTTTGAATTCCTTCTTTTTCAAACGCTGAACTGTAAAACGGGAATACTGGTTATGCATCCGTTTTGTCTCCTGCTCGTAAGGGAAAGGTGTCTGTGTCCGAAGTCTGCACTTGAAGGAACATGCATCAATATTCCAGGTGTTAATCCAGGTAATGTCCCAAGAAAGCAGAGTCAGGATAAGAAGGTCGGAATCGGGAAGCCGGCACACCACATTTTCATTATGCATGCTTAGACGTGCAGGATTCAATAGCTCAACCACGTAGCTCTGGTAAACATCGTTGAAGCTTTTGAGAGTTGTCTGGGCGCAAGATTCAAGGGTAGATCTGGGCACAAAGACGGCCTGCTGTAAATGTTAAAAAATCTGACTCCATTGCCTATCAGCCTATCCACTTACCATGGCCATGGTTTAGCCGAACGGATGAAGTAGCCAAAGTGTTGATATTCTTAGGTTGGAACGGTAGTATTCTCAGCGTCGGCAATAGACAAGTCTGCCTTGGACATGAGAAAAGACGAGAGCAAGAGGAAGACGTATGCCTTTATATAGGAAGGTTGATATAAGTATTTACTCTACATACCATCTTCTTAACCAATGGGAAAGCAGTGTAAGCACTGGCCATCTAGTACGAGTGCACATTGACTAATTACAGGCTCTTCAAGTACTCGGAACACGCAGCTGAAAAACAACGAACGGCATGTGGGGAACACTATGCGGACCAACGGCCAAGAATTCCCGGGGCTTGACATGGACCAACGGGGTCAAGGCATGCTGCGGCTCGCGCCAACGTTCAGGTGGTGCCCCACCGATCGCCCCTCCGGGGTTTGTCTTGTTCTGATGAGTACTTCTTATAAGCAGCGAGAGAAAGGCAGTCACACCTTTTTGTATAGAGGAAGGCCGGATGAATCCCCGGCACACTCTCACCTCCATTTCCATCGGTAGATCATCCTCATGAACAAAACAGAATATAGTATGCATAAAGAGATACCGGTATAGAGGAGCACTTGAGGAAACCAGCAGAGACATACTGTAACATAGAGCGCTACAAAGATCAAGATCACCATGATTGTCAGACCTGATTAAAGGAAATATATTCAGAGTATGTTTGGGACGTAAGTAAATCGAGTTATATATATCATGGAGAATACATGTACGGAAAACAGACACTGTAGTACGAGTGCACATTGACTACTCTACTTACAGGGCTCTTCGAGCACGCGAAAGATGGGGTTGTAAAATGTTTCCAAATAGGTAACATTGCGTAAGGTATGATCAACTTCTGTCTTCTCGTGCCGGAATTGACCGACGCTTGCTTCCTCCAAACCAACCTCGCAACCCCATCCACTTGGACCTAAGCCCCGAAAAGAGAGAAGAGATAGTATTCGGAAATCCGCCGGGTTCCCAAGGAAGAAATGGCGTTGGATTGTATGATGCAAAAAAGTCTACCAGTGCCTCAAGTCCGCCAGATGCAGATAGCGCTTCGTTATAACTAAGCCTCTTGCTCATCGTCTCGCCTCGATAATAGATCTCGGCAGTAAGACACTTCTCATCTGGTTGACGCCGCACTGACTCGTAGCTAACAGCATCTTCCCCAATATAGGCGTCCACAATACGGACGACCTGCAGGTCAGCTTGCTTCGCAAAAAACGCAGAACTTGTCTTACAAGAAACGTGACCGGCTGATGACCAGGCGCTGGAAGCTCGACCAGGTCATTGTGTGGAGTAGATATTACCGCAGCGGCCGGTGTCTGGATCAACTGTGAGGAGGAAAGGGCGATTCTTGGTGGCTCTGAGAGACGGTATCGATCTGATTCTGTGCGGGAAGGAGTGCCGGGTTTCCTACCTGACGCAGTATGCTGGGAAGGAAAACACGACAACATAGTTTGAGAAGAGAAACGACGTGAACAGGAATCGCCTGTGTCAACTTGCGGTGAGACTTCGACAAGGCTGTCATCTTTATAGCACTTGTGAGCTGCGCTTCGGTTTTCTCGGCGGCTGAGCAGAGTAGAGGAATCTGAGAGCCAGCCATCTCTAGCTTCGACTGTAGGATCAAAGGCGACAATCTTGTCGATAGGTGGCCATGCTTACTGGGATCCGTCATCGAGACCAGGTTCAGCTCGAATCCTGCAAGTCGCCGTCAAGCCCATGAGTAGTTGAGCATGGTTTCGCTGTATTTGGCAAATCTCTTTGGCACCAAAGAGATTTGCCAAATACGGGATAGCCAAGCGGGGCAATTGAATGGAGCCAACGGAGTGGACCTCCAAATACCAACCCGCTTGCCGTCGCAGGTGGCAAGTAGGCAACCTCACAGGAGGGCGAAATCAGGGCTTTATTTACGACTTGAGCTTAGACGTTCGTGCGTCTAACTCCGGGATGGAATTATTTAAAGGCCTTTGTAGTCCCATCTTCAGAGCAAACCGATTACTTTAAGCTCTCAAGAAACACAAGCATCAAATCAAACCTGGTACTGTTATTACTCCTCTTTTTTTTTGGCGTTGACTAACGATGATAGAGTAAAATGTGTTGGCAGCTGTGGAAAACACCCGCCAGATTTCCGGACTGCCAGAGAAAGGACCAGGGAAACTGTATCCCTTTCGATCCCACCCATGACCACATTCAATGGTGTGAGCGAGCCGAAAAAAGGGGCAGTATCTGTGACCCCGTGACCCCAACGTCACGAGGAAGCTCGACCAGGCGCAGTCAGAATTGCCCGGCGCATCGCGGCAACTGACCCAGATAGGTGCTGTGGAAGTTTTAGGGGAGATGTAACCGCCAAACTCCTGTATCAGGGAGGAAGGAACGCTGGTTGTGATCACGTGATGAGATAAAACTGTATTTAAGAACCTGTCTTAACCCCTTATTCATGGTCAATTCAATCCAACTGTTTTTCTTTCTTTTTGCCATGCCCTCCCCTTTTCTCGACCATCAAGGGAATACAATCCCCCAGGAACAGATTCTTGGAAGTGGTGCCTCTGCAGTAGTTCTCCTGCAGGATGGTGTGGCTATCAAGACTCCTTTGAGATACCGTTGGAGCTCAGACTATGAAGTCAAAGCGAACATTCAAAATCTCAAACACGAACAAGATGTCTATCGTCGTTTGGAAAACCATGGAGATGACCGTTCTAATGGTGTTGTCCGTTGTATGGGATGTTCATCTGACGCCACGCAACTCGCTTATATGACCGAAGGAGATCTTCAGGCTTACCTTGCAAAATCTCGCCCTCCTCGTCAGTTGCAACTCAAATGGTTCAAGCAGATGGCTTGCACACTAAGTTTCATCCATGATAGGCGTGTGCTTGTTACAGATATCGCCAGCCGGAATTTTCTTCTTGATTCCGATCTATCACTGAAAATCTGTGACTTCACGGAAGCATCTCTTCTTCCATTGGATTCTGATATGGAAGCTGTGGATGATAATGGATACACGGCGCGGATTGATGTTGGTCTCCTCGGGGCAGTCATGTATGAAGTTATGACTGGCATAAAGTGCGAAATCGACCTCTTCAAAAATAACTCTCCTACCGATGGCCGAGCTTATTGGCCAGAGAGGAAGTACCTACCAAGTACACAGGGTATTTGGCTCGGGTGGATCATTGAAGGTTGCTGGAATGGAGAGATCTCCAGTGCTCACAGTCTCCTAAGCATATTGAATTCTGCCGATCCACGCTTCTACCCGATTACCGGATCACCCATGCCTCACTTCCTAGCCTCGACCAGGAACCTTTGGAGAGACCGGCCCAATACGACTATAGTTGGTGGCCTGGGCCTGATACTGTTTACCCTGGTCGTCGGACGAAAAGCATTCTTGATATCACAGAGTCTTTGATCTTGCATTTTTTTTTAATATCTTTATTTATCTACAAAATGGTTTGACCTATCGATCTTGATGTACAATTTGCTAGGCCTTGATCTAAGTATCATCCTTACGTGATAGGCGGGTGATCTTTTAAGCTTTTCCATATGTATAATGCCAAAGATGAGGGTCTTTTTTTTTATATATATAAAACTAGCAGAGCCTTGGGCAACCTTGCCCTGAGATTGGCGATACCCTCAGCAAATTCGAAGGTGGGGCACAGTCACGGGATTTAGTGCCCAATGACCATTGAACCTCTTCAACGCCCCTCACCCATCGTCGTGCTGTCAACGTCAACGATTTGGGTGGAATATCGCGATCTATGTTTTTCACTACAGTTAAAAGGTATGCTTTATTGTTCTTCTCCGCCTCGAGAAGTGAATATTTGTTAATAACTTTAGCCAATCCCTGCTGCACTAGTATACCGGTTACCTCCCACGCTTGTCAGAATGAGTCCACAGAAACTCCCACCTGTCGCCGAGAATATACGCCTCGGCATTAAAAAAATGATTCCGGAGATATCAAATAGAACAGTCGAAGAGCCTGCGAAAATCCTCAGAACCGAAAAGAATGGCAATAAAACGTATGGAGGGGATTTGCTCGCGGAGCAAATATCTCTACTTTCAGAGCAGCTGCCTATCCCAGATCCAGAAGTATGTCTTAGGCCTTCATTAAAACGGAAATAATATTAATCTTCAAGTAGAACTGGGGCTGGCGCCTGCTATATTTTGCAGTCCCTACTACTGTCGCAAATGCACGAAAAAGAGGATACTTGATACCACTTTCGGACAAGACTCTACGTGACGGAATGCTGGAAGAGGGAATATCGCAAGAGGGGTTCTACTTTGAAACTAAAACTGATCCAGAGGTTCATTCGGAAACAGCAGCTATTTACTTTGTACCGAAATGATACGATATTGAGATCAACATAGGAAGGCGACGACGTCGAAGGGTAACAAAGGGTGATAATATAATTCACACAACATGGACAGGCTGGATAACCGGGGTGTTGAAGGGGTTCTGGTTATGCGTGTCGTTCTGGTTAGCCGTCATTGGAACAAATAAGCGATCATATATGACTGGCGCCTGTCTATCCACTGGCCTAGTCTCTTGAAAGGGTGAGGTGGATTGAAATACACCGTGAACACCAGCGGTCCCCATAGCGTTGCTCCGGGAAACCGGCAGAGTAGAAGCTTGCGTTGGTATTCTGGGTTGATTAATTTCGCGACTACCGACGATATTCGCGTCAGTTTGGGGTTGCGCATCCATCCGTTCGCAGACTTGCGCTGGTAGTATTGGCTGAATCATGTCATGAACATTGACTACGCTGGAGTTCATCGAGGCTTGTCCGTGGATAGAGGCACAATTTTGCATGGGTAGGATTGGTTGGAGCATATCATGTACGTTTACCATGTTTCCCATATTTCCACGATTCTGTTCGTTGAATGTAGCGAAGGCTTGAGCCTGCAATATTGGATGAATCGTTTCATGGACATTGACCATGTTGGTGTTCACCGAAGTTTGTCCGTTGATAGAAGCACAATTTTGCATGGGTGTAATTGGTTGGAGCATATCATGCACGTTTACCGTATTTTCCATGTTTCCGGAAGTCTGTTCATTGAATGAAGCGAGGCCCTGGGCAGGTACGATTGGCTGAATCATGTCATGAACATCGATCATGTTGGCGATATTGATCGAGGTTTGTTCGTTATGCGGGCCAAATCCATCCAAAAGCTGATTTGCGGTGTTGTCGTAGGGGTGTATAGTCGGTACAGGGCCAAGGTTTGTGCCATCTACTGCGCCGGGAGGAGGTGGAAGTTCATCGGTTGGCATGTTTAGTTCTCGAACTTCTCTCGGTGGCTGGTCTTCTATTCGGAAGTATTGAGTATGTTGTAGATTTTGTCCTATTATAGATCAGATTAGTTGTATTCCCCGCGAGGACAGTTTTTATTCACCTAAAACCGATTCCGGTGATTGGATGATGATATCATTGATCGATGCATCAACCTTGCCCCATAAGACATCAAACACCTTAGCCGCCAGATTATCCAGCCTGGGTCTGTCCTGCACCTCCAGTATGCCACGATCTTTGATCTGTTGAATTTTTTGATCTCTATCGGGCCCTGTCAATCCTAAGAGTCTTATGCTTTGAATTTGTTAGTACCTGCAGTGTCCCAGATTCAGTCTTGGAACGCACAACTCATCATGACAGTCCTCAGGTAGGCAGAATAGGTTGCCCAGATGCCAGTTTTCATGGCCGGCAGAACCTCCAATACTTCGGCAAAGTGTATCAATCCTCATGCCTGTATCTGTCCATCTAATAATCTTGGTTTTGATGTCGTCCGGGTCAAGACTAGCCACGCTCGATTTTGATATGATTGTTGCCACGTCATCGACGCAACTTGACCGCATATATCGCAGACCCAATCTTTCCTTCAGTCGGTGAAATACGATTTTGACAATGCGCGCACGAATATTGTCAATCTTCCTCCGCAAATCCAGCCCGTCAAGGTATTGGTAAATTCCAGTAATGGGCGACGCTTCCAGGTCTAGCATGCTACCCTCGTCTTGAAAGAATAACGACGGGTTATTAATCCAGCAAGGTACGTTAGCCAGTAAATCCTGCGACGGGGTTATCTTTGGCATATCCAGCTGCTGAGTTACCAACCGCCGGGATCCATGGCTAGACTTCTTTCGCTGACGGGATATGCTTCGCCTTGTTTTCTGAGGGATATGTGCCCATAGCTCACGAAGGGAGCGTACAAACTAACTGACCTTAGTCAATGCAGCAATATTATGGAACCGGCGTACCTCGGGCTTGGAAAGTAGGTCATTAACGTCAATTATTCCAGTTTGTTCAGCTTTGCCACAGGCTTCGGACAGGGTGTTGACTATCACTTTGCTCTCGGATATACGCATGGTGGACTGGAAGAGGCACGCAACGGGTGGACTTCTTTGTATGCAGAAGCACTTCAGCACGCTGGGGTTGAGAGGTCAGGATTCTAATCACGTGAGTTAGCACTTACGCGGTTGGCAAGGATCTTATACCTTGAGCCACAGCGGCTATAGGTGGCCCATAATTGGACCTACTTGTGATCCTTTTGCATGCGCTAACGCAGCAGAAGGGTCTGTGCGGAAATGTCAGACGCTTTCGTGTCCTTGCTCCTTACGAACCTATCTGGTCTTCTAACCAGCTATCTGTCGCTGATTACCAGCCAAAATATAAAGAGTGGAGAAGAGTAACCAAAGATAATGGGAAGAAGGGCGAAGCCCGAGCTCCCCATGGGCCAAGGTTTCAGCCCCGTCGGGGTTTTGATTGATCCTGGCAATTTCGGCCCCCACTTGGACAATTCTGCCCCTAC
This sequence comes from Aspergillus sp. PM3604, assembly GCA_025768815.1. Taxonomy (NCBI): domain Eukaryota; kingdom Fungi; phylum Ascomycota; class Eurotiomycetes; order Eurotiales; family Aspergillaceae; genus Aspergillus; species Aspergillus sp. PM3604. Next base: position 77,950 of record JAMFNW010000094.1, on the reverse strand, counting down.
CAATGGGCATCGTCCATGCCTCAGACGCCCGTTTGCTTGTCCGTCACAATCCATAACGCAGCAAAGGGTCTGTGCGGGAATGTGAAGTGCCCTTCCGTTCCAGCAGGCGTAATGAGGAAGAAGGGTCATGGGTCAAGTTTCCAGCCCCGTCTGGACATCGATTGATCCTGGCAATTTTGGCCCCCACTTGGATAATTCTGCCGCTGCCAATGGGCATCGCCCATACCTCAGAGGCCCGTTTGCTTGTTCACACAAGCAGAGACAAGTGTAAGAATCTGGGACGTCACAAACCAAAGACGGTACGTACTGACTGGCAACAGAGCTCCATTTGCGAATAAGACCTTTTTTCTCTCCGATTTCGTAGTTGTGAACTGCTTTGCGTTTTACCAGCCAATTAATGATCTTATCGGATAATGGTGGGCGGCCCAGGCGTTCGATTATCACTCAACTCGCGTTGGCGGCAAAGCGGCAATCTGACGGCACCCCGCACAGGTGTACGTACATGGGCAGGGGTCTGCAAGCTCGCAGGTCAGGTGCAACAGGCCTCGTTCTGTCTATTTTCCATTTACAGCCCTCAGGCTATGAGGCAGAAGAATGCATGCAATCACCCTGTTCCCGTAGTTATCTAAACTTCTTAGCTTCAAGGAGACAATAGCTTATTTCTTCGTTGGACGGATTCACCGCCAAATCGGCCACCAGTGCTATCTGTTTAAAATATGAAAACAAATTCTCCCAAGCACCTCCGGCTACAGAGCATGATATATAATAGTTAACGTCTTTCTTCTCCTTTCTTAGTGGTACCACTGCCGTCGTCATATATATGGCAAACCTTCCTGCCGTTCTCGCCGGAGATCTCTGCACTGATAACCCATGCTTTGTCGTCACGGTTGAAATGGGATTGGTGTACGGGGTTGTCGTCTCGATGCCTGAATCCGAGTTAGCACAAGACAACAAGCATGGAATTTTTACGCTCCACATACTTGATGTCGACCCTTTTCAGCTTGCCGAGTCTCTGCATTTCTATCAACACAATGAACTCGAAAATAAAATTGTAGAAATAAGTCCGGTATCAACATACAGCCTCAGCGCCACCTCCTGGGCCTGTGAATTTCTCCACAGCAGATTGCCATCTTTCAGATAGTTTGTTCTTGTCAAATCCGGTCCAGTGGAGCAGAGCCCGAGCGGAAGTGCTAAAGAGGCGAGACATCATGTATTTGCTGTATACTGGAGCTAGATGCAGAGGTAAAAGTGCACGAATCAAATGAATGAGAAAATCACGAATGTGCGAATGAAAAGATAGAGAGAATAAGGAGATTATTTGGGTTATCGTGTCGCCTGCCTCGGAAGTGAGGTTGTATTTATACCCGCAACTCCTCTCTTATTTGAACCTGAATCATCCAGCAGCTGATTCATGAAACGATATGATTGTTGTTATTCCAAGAATAGACACTTTCCTGTTATTAGGACCCTCGCATCCACTGTATTCACATCCTAAACACTTGGCATTCAAAGAGCTGGCGTAATAGGTGTTTTAAGAGATTGGATGGCATCGTCGAGTGGTGTACCGAGTATGGCACATCAAATTCCATCAGCCTCGGCGGCTATTAGTAGGCTCGTTGACTCCCATAATTTTAGCGCTCTGCGCTTTGATCGTCTCGTGAGGCAAGTTAATAACCTATGAATTTACAAGCGCTTGGGAGGGGCCAGACCCCCATGATGAGTCATCATTCGCTGATGGGTAGTTAGTTAACGTCTCTCATCGCCGCACTCAGTCTTCCAGTTATTCTCAACAAATATCATCCTCTTCTCTTTCCACGCGGCCGTGATGGCTAAACTCATGAAATGGGCCACAAATGCGCTTCGACGAGGCGCCTCTCCTCCCATATGTTTCCCCACCAGCGGCTTCGAAACCGTCCATCCCTTGGAGGTGCTTGACGAGGAACGGTTTGAGCAGTTCAAACAAGGTCAATATTATCCTGCTAATATTGGCGACGTGATTAGTTCCAAGTACCAGGTCATTGGTAAACTCGGTTTTGGGACCACTTCTACAGTATGGCTCGCTCGTGATCTTGAGTGAGTTGGGGCGCTTATTTTACTAAACACTGGTCCACTGACACAACCAGAGGTCATCAATATGTGACACTCAAAATATACACGCGTGACGAAGATAACCAGGAGGAGTTTCAGATCTATAAGCAACTAGATCAGGGCAGTCCACAGCATCCTGGCTATGCTCATATAAGAAAAGCACTGGATATCTTCACGATTCCCCGTTTCAGCGGTTACCATCCATGTCTTGTTCAGAAACCAATGTGGGAAAGCTTCAGGGATCTACTATATCGCAATCCCAATCATCGATTTACCGAAGATCTACTCAAAGCTGGTCTTATGCAGATATTTCTTGCACTTGACTATCTACACACTGAATGCAAACTTGTCCACACCGGTAGGGCATATCCTGTATGGCTTTGTTATAAAGCGTTGCCCTAATCCGCCATTCTCTATAGACATTAAAAGCGATAATATTCTCCAAGCGATAGAGGACAAGTCAATACTAGAAAGCTTTGCCCAGGCTGAGATGAAGAACCCTTCGCCCCGCAAAATTGTCAATGGTTTGCCGGTATATGCTTCACGACGCTTCGACTTGCCGAAGGTGTTTGGCCGAGCAGTGTTAAGTGATTTTGGCTCTGCCGTGCATGGAGATGAAAGGAGGAATCATGATGCACAGCCAAATATTTATAGGTCGCCGGAAGTGATGCTGAAGACCGATTGGAGTTACCCGGTCGACATATGGAATGTCGGTGTTATGGTACGCTCTGCCTGTTCACTCTTGATATTATATACTGACCAGACGGTCAAAAGGTGTGGGATTTATTTGAGGGGAGACACCTTTTCTACGGAAATGATCCTGACGGCAAAGGGTACTCAACCAGAGCGCATCTTGCAGAAGTCATGGGAGTCCTAGGGCCACCACCTCTGGATATGCTCCAGCGTGGGAAACGAAGCAATGAATTCTTTACTAATGATGGTAAGTATCGTCTTGCTTAGTGCACCTTGCAAAGGCTTATAAGACAAAATTGCAGGAAAATGGAAACAAGACATAGACATTCCCACAGGAGTCAGTTTGGAACTGTCGGAAGAGTTCCTTGGGGGAAGAAATAAGGAGATGTTTTTAGCTTTTATGAGAGGGATGCTTCAGTGGCGGCCTGAAGATAGGAAGACGGCGAAGGATCTACTCCAGGATCCGTGGCTGAATGATCAGATAGAGTAACTTGGGTGTTTCATTGCTTGTCATTAACCCAGAACACGCCCCACGAGATTCTGTCGCTCGAGAGCGAGCATTCCGGGAGTTGAGTAAGACTGTCAGTCATGCAGTGACTCGATAGGAACAGAAAGATTGTCGGCCCACTCCATCAATACCCCTTGGGTTCTCGATGTACACCTACAGAAGCCCAGATTTTTTATCCTATGCATGTTGGCCGCTCTTGAGCATTTGGATGCGAAGACGCAATGATGCCGCCTCGATAGTAAGGTTATTAGGTAGATAGTAGATAACCAAGAGCTTCTCTCATCCGCTCCGTCACCGTCTTCCAGACCGAGAGCGGGCCTCGTGGCGTAATTTGGTTGAATAGTGGACTTGAAGGGATGATACATTTCGGCCTGGAAAGTGAGCCGTGATCTCAGACCACGGCATCGCTTCTCTTTCTTTCAGCCGCACGAGCAGCGCATTCTTGTCCGACGAGTATGGTTTTGGTTTCCCTGGAATATCCGCCGTAGGGGGTCGAGACAGCATCGGACTAGTGTCGGGCACGAAGGTGAGGTAATATAGTCGACCGTCAGGAGGGCACTCCCGCGGACCCCATGGATATCACCAGAACAACGGCACGAAGCGGGAACTGAAGGGCCCGGGGGTTTAGAAAGCGGCCTTTTTGCAGGCGCTCCGTTTCTTCCTTTTCTGACCCAGTTGTTCTGTGTCAGGGAAAGACGCAACTGGATCTTGGTGTTTGCCGGTGCCTTGATCTGAGCGAAGTCGCCTGTTGCACGCTGCCCCGGCGGCCCTTGCGCTTGCCCTGATAGCTTGTTGCTTCCAGGGCGGTGGCGGTACAACCACAGCTATCGACGGGTAGCGCACCGGGCTATCGGAAGTTGGCGTCGTTTGAGCGCCAAAACGTTCTGGACTAGAGTATGAAAGATCTGAAGCTCGCGGGACAGCTATAGTGGTCGCAATTTTACATAGAAATCTCCACCCGACGAGTCGTGGCCAACAGCCGTCTCTAGATTCGTTCATTGACGTTCGGCGCACTGGACAAACTCCATCTCTTTTCTGCAACCACACGTATACTGTATGCAATAGGACGTACAGACTGAAATCTGAGAGACGTTAGGCATAAGGATTCCATTAACCACAAATTGTTGTTGACCGTGATCCGCAAGCTTCCAAGGAAAGACATATTGGAAATACCCTTATCAGACGGCGGCGATCATCCGGCTCGGTGACATCTGGCTCAGTCACATCTGTCTCATAAGTGGCATCCCACTGCTCGTCTGAGTCAGTGCTGGTATCGGCGATATCGTTCTCACTGCAGTCCCTCCCTGCCAGGAGTACTACCGTCACAAGCACCCCGACCACCATCCTTTTTTTCGATAGCGTTTAGGCAAGCTAGATAGCTGGAGGTCGATGTCTCCAAGACCCGTGGTGGGTAAGGAATACCTTGTTAATTAGATAGAAAGCAAATATAGTGTCATCGCTGCTGCGGAGCATTACTCTGGTTTTTTGCTGAGTGTCGTACTCCAGTACACCTGGATCGCGCCTGGACTTCTCTCGGGATATCGCTCCGAGAATAACCTCGTGACCTCCGTCCAAGGCCGCTTCCCATCTCCCCTCAGCTCCAGTAGAAGATTCGCCTCTTCGGAGGACCATTTCTTACTCTTCCTCAAGCTTCCCTTACCCTCCCCGCAATCATGTCGATCTTGTTCGATCCCATAGGAGGAGCTTAAGCTTAAGCGGCTAGCTTTCCGTACATCTCCGGCTTCACATACTGTGGGTGAAAAATCTGACAGGCAACGCGGTAGAGCACCTTCGAATAGCCAAGAAAGGAATTGCAAACGCTCTTCAATTGGTAGCGACACGAAGTGAGAACGAAGGGCGGTGAAGGAGTCAACCCCAGACGGGGTGGGGACTCGAGACCGTTTGCGAGCGCCCTCGTCCGAGTGTCGCGCCTTTCGCTTAGTACCTGTGCAGTGTCCACTGACGCGGTGACAGGATGCACCGGGACTGGCGTCGTGTTGGGAGGGGCGCAGTTGTTGACCGTCATGGCTGTGAGGATGGTCGCTCATCTGAGTGCTGCCATTCTGGCTACTCGCCCTTTTGCTGGAATCTCGGTGATGGCCAGGTGGGCCGTGGAGAACAGGTGGGGGCTCGGGATATGAACAAATCGCCTCGGAATCGATAATGCTGCCGACAGCTGGTGGGACTGAGAGTTGGAGGTCGATATCCTCCCAAGACTCGTGGTTGGCAAGGATTACCGGGTCAATGGGAATGTCGTCCTGTGTATCTGGAAGCCTCAAGAGCTCTTCCAGACTGTCACCCGAGCTAGATATACTCGGGGACGATAGACCATCTCCTGCAAAATCTCCCCGAAAGGGGGGTGGCTCGGTTGGGATACCCGTGTTGTCCTGAAGATCGCAGCAGGTAATCATATCTGGTTCTGAGATGTGAGGCGCCGAATTGTTTGGAGATGCCGTGGCGTGGCTAGGAGTCTCTGAATGTGTATACAGTTCTGGTGCAGTTACATCCCGTGGTTGGAATTGGGAGCTTGACGGTGGTGGATATGGCTGAGTGTCGGCATTGGTAGGCATACAAACTTCGGCCGGTGGCCGCGCAGGGAGGTGATGCTTGGGAGGTGGCAGGGTTCTTGGAAAGGAATCATGGCAAGGTTTGGAGCGACGTAGATTTTGGGTTCTTGGAGAGCATGGCTTGGGTAACTTGCGTGGTGGGGATGACTTCCTGAAAGGGGGAGCCCATGGCTTGAAGCTGTTCATGTGAAAAGCGGGAAGCATATTGTGGGCAATAAGGGGGTTTGCGGGTATATTGTGGCAGACAGGTGATTGGAAAGAGGAAAGGAAGAGGAGAGGAATGGGATGAAAGCTCGAGGGTAAAGTGCAGGTTGCGGGAGAATCGAGTTGAGATGCAACCTTTGCGGGCTCGATCGCCCTCTTTATACTTGCCCTCGGCTATTCGGTAGTGCACCATTCCGTCTCTCTCACCGGTAAAAGCACCAAGGAAAGATCTCCCCCTCCGCATCTTCATTGAGTCTGCTGACGTGTCCGTCTTGATCCACGAGCACCACCTGAGGGCCGGGATCCGGTATCCTGTGCCAATCGTATTTGGGCGCTGCAGCTCCTACCCTCGCATGTCAAACACGCTGAAATGAAGGGGATGGATGCGGTAATTTTGCCATTGGCTGGTAAGCAGCGCAAAGATACGTAACCGTTCGACCCTGATCGAGTTCGAAGACGGCTGGGGAGGGGAGAAGCCAGTTCACCCAGGTGTCACTCGAACGCCGCAAGCCAGACCCGGTGGCTGAATAACCAGAAGGTCGCCCTCCCCATACAGAAACTTGGATGCCCAGCCGAAGGAACGGATAGAGGGATTTGAGATGGGAGACCACAGAACAAACGGTTGAGGATCCAAGGGTCCCCGAGAAGCCCAATGCGGTGGCATGGCTAGAAGGATCAGCCAGAAACTCCAAACATCTCCAAACATCGCTCATCACTTGGCGAAAAGCGCGTGGACAACCCCATCATAGCGATATTCCGCAGTAGCACCGAATCAGGGGTGAAAGAAATGGCTCAATTTCCGATGAAGCCGTCCAGATGACCTGTCGGTGACGCCGGAGCTGAAAGGAAAAAGGGAAAAGGGGGGGTGGTCGAAAAGAGCGGAGTGGAGCGCGCCATACTGGAAAAGGGCAGTCGTCGGGTAAGGCGGCATCTTGAGAAGGGGGCAGTGCACCAGGCGAGGAGGACAGGTGAGGGAAAAGGGAAGAGAAAAGTGCGTGGTCGTTCGAGGGAGCGAGGCCGGGCTTATATAGATGCAGCGGACGGGTTGAGGCGGCAGGGGAAGGCCGCAAAAGCGGCGAGAAGGCGACGCGATCCCCGAAGCGGTCAGCACTATACCGCAAGGGGCAATGGGATGCCCGTCGGCGGCAGGCGGTGGTGGGCGGCAGGCAGACGGTGCAATGAGGGCCGTTTCCAGCGCCCCGCTAACCGTCATAACAGATACTAGGTATTTCTACTCTAGAAACCACCTTTATTATTACAATAAGTCCTATAGCGAACCTAGTTTTATTAAAGTTATAGATATCTTTATCTATAATACTATACTAATCTTTAACCTTCTATAACTTATTAAAAAAAGCATTAATAATCTTCGGATCCTCATATAATACTCTTTAGCGATTAATCTTCTAGTAAATCTACTTTTAATCTCCGGGCGACGCTTGATGAACTCTATTACCCAGTTCTTTCTAACTAGCTTTAGAGGGGCAATAAAATCAGTGCCTAGGATAATATTAGCTATCTCTCGTACTTAAAAGTACTTTAGGGCAGCGCCACGTATATCAAGTAATACTATCTATACTATTAATACATCTTCTTATCTCTTAGATAGCCTACTCTTGTAGTTACAGAGTTCTAGTTAAGATTAAAGTCCCTTCAGTCAATCACGTAGGGTTTAAGGAGGTAGATTATAAATTAATACAGCTTAACAAGAATTTAAAATTTTTTTGATTTTTTAAATTATTTAAGGTATATTAAAATCTGCCCTCTTGCTTAATTAATTCTTACTTCGTTTTACGCGCTTTTCGTGGCATGGTGGGTAGTTGAAGTTGGTGGGTGGTTAACGCGTTTGATTTTCCGTGACCGCGCGGACGTCGCGAGAGTCTTTGTAGCCCTGGTGAATCGCTGGCTATCTGAGGCTGGCGGCGGAGGAGCTTTGACCACCCGGGGAACTATGAGGCAGCTTGCAAGCGCTGAGAAGTCGGGCAAGATAGTTGAGGCAGAATAGATCATGGGCTAAGATGACTGCATTGAGTGAAAGTATAGGCTTTGGAAAGCCCATCTCTTTATATGCGTTCCAGTGAGGAACCCCGACACCACCAAGCTGCCGTTAGCTAGTTTTCTGACCATTTATTAGAGATTGTAATGTTCGTATGCCATCATGGCCGCCCATACAATTGCCGCCTGTTCAAACTGGGTGACATTCACTCCTGCTGCACAGATATCCATTAGATTTATTACCTCGCATGAACATGAAATCGTCTCCGCCAAGCCTACCTAAACTTTCCACAAGCCTACGTCGTCCACTCGGACTGGATCAGGTCCGAACGGTGTTGCCGTACCTTTCCCCCCTATAGCTTGAGTGCGCGTAGCTATGGATTGACGAAGCTCGAATCCTCCAGGATTCCTCATTCACGTTAGTCACACTGGTCAACTGAATGTGGGGCCTGACCGACAAAGAGGTGGCCTTTACTCAGCTCCAAATCCATGGGCTGTTTACCGTGGACTGGATACAGCGTGCGATACCTGACCTCCGTCCGACACAGATGGTGCTGGCCCAATGGATTATGGAACATAACCGGCTTATGATGGAGTGTCCCAAGCCGGTTATCTCCGGATCACACCGCATGCTGCAACGTCTCCTCACGCCAGATATCCTCGCAGGGCTCTTAGACCTCTCCGCCTCGCAGCAGAGGCGTGTCAGTCGACGGCTCCGTCCTATGGGAGATGCCTGGGACCCGACTGGGTAATATCCTTACTCTACGGCTAATTGACTGTGGAGCGCGGCGATGCAGATAGAGCGATGATGGTGGCGGTCACTCTGGCCGGGGCGATCGCACGAAAGGCCGGCCACTCTCAACCAGGTCATTGGCATCTTTCCCCGTCTCGAACCGGGCGCTGTGGACCAGGTCGCGCAGTTTCTAGAGCGGCGGGCATGGCGTGTGCTAAGGGCGCCTGCTACGTTGGAGGACGTGATGTTGTATTTAAAGCGAGAAACGCGCGCGACAGATGCGGACATGCATTATGCGCGCAAGCGCTTGGGACTGGAGCAGGACAGCACGAAAAGTTTGCAACCTCATTGACGGGAAGTACGTGGATTGATTTCGTCTGTAGCCTGTCGTCTGTTGTCTGTCTCGTTTATTCTCTTACATGAAGGATCTGTTCTGTGACATGCCAGGTCGGGCTGGATATTTCTTGACAATTCCGAATCCCGTGATCCCCAGGACGAAGGCATCCCCATACGCGGCATATTCTATTGCTTCTTCCACTCATACTTTGCCACTGCCTCCCGCTTCTGTGCTTGCCGTAGCGCGTCACGTAGCTTCTGGGCTGTTCCCCAAATGCGAGGGTGGCCGGCCAGGTTCACTTCTGGCTCGAAGTACTGAATAGCGACAGCTCCTGCGATACGTCGATTGCCACGGCGGTCAGATGCTGGAAAATGTGCAGACAGTGCTCGTAGAATTGATTCTTGCGCTCCTGCCGCTCCCACTGTTGTCTCTTATCTTTCAGAGTTTCGGGAACCGACCGTCGCCGAGCAGATTTGACTGCTTGGAGTCGGGTGCGGGTGGTGTCCAGCGCCATTATAGACCCACGGGCCAAGGCAATCTGGTGGTCGAGTGGATTGATGTCCGGAAGATCAAAGCCAGCTGGCGGGGGCACGGTTTGTGTTTGAGATGGTAATCCTAGCTTTGGGGAGTCTGGCGAGCGACTGTAGAGGCGCTTGTAAATCCAATTAGGGAGTGATCTCGCAGGGCACAGTGACGTTGTCGACGACAAGCGTAAGAGGCTTCCAATCTGGCCAGCTCGGAACCGCTGCCGGAATTGCTGCCAAATATATTTGCAGCCAGCGCTGCTATTGCCATGTCTAGGTCAGCACATATGATCCTGCACGGCACCTGCCGGCCTCAACTTAGCGTAAAGACCTTCATGAACGCAGGGAAGCATGGCAATCACTTTATCGCTCGCCGAACAGGATTGGCAAAGAGAGCTGGAAATATCGATGCCCGGCCATGGATAAAACCGTTGCCGTGAACCGAATCCATCAGAAGTGATAGATTCCCAGAAATCTTCAGTGCGGACTTCAATGAACCCGTGACCACCCCCTGCATCATGTCGGCCAGGATTGTTTTGGATATCAGGCAACTGTGTTCCCTGATCATTGCGGACGGGACAAATATCAATAGTCGAGACCATTCAGGCTACACGGCGTTGCACAGTCTAATTGGAAGAGAATCGTGGGAAGCCGTTGGGGAGTTGTTGAGGGCCGGGGCTAACAGATACGCCATGACGCACGACGGCAAATTCCCATTTCATAGCCCTTGGGTGGAGACGAAGCGCCTATTCATCTGTTATTAACCATGATCACTCAGCTCTCCTGAAACAAGTGTTACCTCTGTCTAAAGAGCCTCAATCGTCTCACATCTAATAGCCTTATTTGAATACCGTAGATACTGGACTTACGTAGTAGAACGCCATCTGACCAGTGCCTGCAGCTCCCATGGAACCACAACGAGTCTTCGTTAAATGAACGTACATGACATGGTATGAGTGTGACTTTATTAATGTGTTACATACAAGACTTCTTATGGGCTGAAGTATAGGGCAATGCACTACGTTTTATGTGACAGCTTGGATTGGTTGAGACTGAGGACGTTAGGATCCACTATTCGCCCATTTCATGCATATACATCAGCTCTAACTAGGTAGAGGCCGGCTAACTGAGGATAAAACCCAGATTCTGGAAATAAGGGAGTCGTGAACTCAACCAGGTACTCCGTAACTTAGCAAGCTCGGTGTTGGTTGGCATCCCGAACCTGCGTGCTCTCCACCGTGTATGAGTCCGCTTGATCGTATATAGCGGTTGCGGTGGCTACCAGCGCACCGTCACGGGTAACCGTGGCTCCAAGCCAGGTGAGTCGATCCCGGATAACTTTCCGTGAGACTGCTGTCAAGACATCGCCGGGGCCAAACGTTCCATGATAGAACACGCCGAAGTTGCAGATCTTCGCTTGGTCTCCGCATGCATTAAATACCCGGTGACAAAGTAAGGTCACCAGTAACCAGTGGCCGTTGGCCTGTTGATCGTGAGGTACAATGGCGGCGGCTTGGGTGCTGGATTCAGCTGCCGGTAGAAGGCTCACAGAGTCCCAGAACTGGCCTTCCAGGGTTGACGACAGTCCCGGTGTATCGAGTCCATGGTCCGGAATAGCTTCGGCGAGAGACTCTAGGTCTGGCAACGGCGATGACGCGCAGCACGCATACTCTGATGTGGAGGCTGAGGAATCGGATGGCGGATCCCTATATTCGGATAGAACGTTGGGATGAAGCTCCTGAAGAGCAGTCGGCTGGAAGATCGGTGTCTCCGGGCGGTGGGCAACAGGCCGAGACATCTTGCTATCGAGATATGCGAGCCGGACAATTGCGCTAAGGCTGCAAATGCTCATACAGGTTGATCTGCTTTGAAGGGAGCTCTTTGGACGAGAAACGGAAGCTAGGTGGGACATGGTTGGCGTTGAGCTTTATATACCGAATGGTCCAGACTCACAGTGCCGGTGAGTACTTACTAGGTCAATGTGAAACTTCTGGTCGTAACGATGTTTGTGGTATGTTCAGCTATTCCTACCTGTGCTGATGTCTGCCCTTTTGCGACGGTTCACCGGGCCAAGGCGGGTATTCAGGAATCTCCCTAGATTTCTCTAGCTTTTCCCCGGGTGAATCTGAAAGTATCCCCTTCCAGAAAGGGGTGAGGCTTTGTTGAAACGCAAGTTGATGGCCGCGGTGAATCTCTTCTACGGTTGGATGCCCGGGCATGCTGTGGGCGTTCAATCCGAGGCATGGTGCAATATCGGGTGACCGGCCAACGGTAGGTAGTTGTGCAATAACAGCATGAGAAATTAGAAAAGGAGCAGTGCTGGATAAACCCCAGGTGGCTAAGGCTGAAAGGGACGATGACCAGGCAAAACCCCATCGTGACTGGCTTAGAGGCCCGCTGCGTGGACTTGAATTCCTCATAGGGCAAGTGAACGCAGCGTTCCCCACTTAAAACCAAATCTTGCATTCAGGCTGTCATAAAGCATGGACCGCGCACCATCTATGCTGATGTTTATCTAAAAAAAGATCTAGCAAGGGCCTCATACTGCGACCAAGCGTCCTTGTCGGCCAATATCAAGGACACATTGTACATCGGGTTGGATTGGCGAATGATGGAGCATGCCGCTCATTGCCATCAAAAATATCTCATGCTGAAGGTCAAGCCGCTCCTGCTCTTGTTCATCCTCAGGAAGGAAATAGTGGCCATCACGGTATCTGTGGTATCAGCGCCCATTCTCCCCTATACCTTCAAAAAGACTTGAGCGCACACTCGCCATGTCAGGGGTTGAGTCAGTATCGCCGAGTGCTGAGTCACAGTCGCTGGCCGCCGGCTCCATCAGCCCTGCCGCATAGGTACTTTCTGACATGGAGAAGGACAGACGATTTCCACAGCCTAGTCAGGGCCTTAAATGTACAGCGTCGGGCAATAAGAGTTCAGATCGGTTTCCCTGAATCAGTAACCTTTGGCGCCCCCTTGATTGGGTTGCAGGTCTCCTTGAACATCGCCGAAGGGGAAGCGCGATTGCAGCGCTGAATTTAATGGATGCTCAACTACCGGGAATTAGGAATACGACCAATAGGTCTAGCTAGATAAGCACTATTTGCAGATATCACATTTTACGAAATGTATATTTGGCCGCGAGACCTTCATTGCAGCTCTTTACCCAGCTGGTGCGCTTAATGGGGATGGCAGTCTTGTAGCTGCATCCCTAGTGGCAAACTCAATCACAGCATGCTGTTGATCATTACGCGATCATGGCGTCCTGCCGGACTTCCGGGATTTGGGAGATGAAAAACAAACCCCGAGGCCAGCGCACAAGGAATTGGCCAGGCCAGCAGTGTTCTATGGAATGCTTCGGCGCCATACAGAAGTCAGATCATTTGAAAATCAAATAGTTCGGTCGTGAGGTGCTTGACAATTCAGAGAATGTTTCCCTAAGTTCAGACACTAAGGCCAGTCACAGGGCCTCTTAGCTTCCCTTGAGTTGATCTCTTGTTACACATCCCGTATGTACTACGATGACGCCTTGATATTGTTCAACTTAGATATCCAGCTGGAGTTAGGACCGAACACTGAGGGGAAACCTGACTGGTCAAAAGTACTATGTTGAGAATATGTGCCATTTTGGCATGGAAGAACAAACTGAATTAAAGCCCAGACCAAAGAATGCGGTGTGCGGCCGCTTTATATATTGAACACAGAAATTCTGGTATTGTAGTGACTAAGGCAAAGCAATCCCTAAAGCTCTTGATATTGGATTGTGTCTAAACTAGATAAACGGGCAACGGCCCGACTTGGTGGGGATCAAGCATGGATACTGTAATACCTGCCTATGCAAGATTATAAGACGATGTTATTTTCCTTCTTTATAATATTTTGTTAACAACAGCAACATTCGGCTATTACGGACTAAGCCGGTAAGATAACATATGGAATATGGAGTAGTGCCGACCAATGATTGAAGCCTGTGCGAACAGCTTGCAAGTTGCGGCTCGTTCCGATACAGTGTACATCACTGGTTAAGTTTTTGGCTTCAGTCGATGGCGACATCGTAGATTAGATGGTGGGTCAAAAAATCACACTTTACAAACTGCTGGGAATTCCAAGCCAGTACTCGGCCTAGCCGGAAGCTCTGTAGGCACCATATACTGATAAATAGGGCTGGTCGTAAGTGGATGGCCTTCAGCAGTTGGGAGGGCGATTGGAGGTGGGTGTTGTACTGGTGAATAACCTGTACGTTTTTGACCATATTGTTGTTGTTGCATGAGTTGCACTTGCGCACCCTGTACCTCATGTGACAAGATCACTTGGTTACCATGTATCATACTCGCCGGCTGTGCCTCGACAGCGACTAGAGCTGTTGGCAGAGAATCAAAATTGTGGGTCGCGGTAGTAATATTGGGATAGTAGGCTTGGTGGTCATAGAGATACTGGTGGTGTAGTAGAGAATTAGCAAACGGAGGAAGAAATAACTGCTCAGAGTTTATGTCTTCTGATGGTGTTTGAGTCGCTGTCTGCAGTAAATGGGCGCGGTGTTGGTTCTGCGAACTGATAGACGAGTTGCCAGACCAGGTCCATGGTCCGGGATGGCCCGCGAACCGGTTGCTGCGACAGACTGGAAGTTTTCGAGTCTAAATGGCCCCTAAGTCAGCGTACCGACAGTAGCTGCCTGAAAAGTATTCATCTTACCTTGGATTGAGCGCACAAGAGCCCTGCCACAGACCGGACTCTTACCCACCTGATTCATGGGCGACGATCTCGAAAGCTCAGCGGTTGGGACCGCCTGTCCTCCACTTTCCACCTGCTCAGGTCCTGCCTCATCACGGAAGTTGGTATGCGTCCGGTGAGCCGGCACCTTAGTAGTCGCGAGAGGAGGCGCCTCTCGTGTTCTTTGTTGCTCTTTGCGAACCTGTTTCGCCGTCTTGCCTTGTGCTATCCTCGCCTGTCTCCTGCGTACGGGACGACGTCTTCTGATATTCTTTCTAAACTGACGAAGTTTAGACCGCAAGGATTCCGCGGTTCTTGGGCGGATGGTCTTTGAATACTCCTCGGCCCTCATGTCCCACGACCATTCGGAATCCGGATGGAGAACCACCCAGTGTAAGAGCCGAGCCTCCTCGGTGGGCGTCCACTCGCGATAACCTCTTTTGCCCATTGCGAGATACCAAAATGCAAAGCTGCGACAATAGGATAGATGGGGAGGAGAGGACAGCCAAATAATGATGGAGGCGTTGAATTGACATCCCATTGATTTACATATCCACGCTTAGGCCTGTAAATGAACTTACTCACAAGCTCTGATCAGACGCCAGGATAATTTCATCATTACTGCTGGCAGAGGTTCGCGGCGCCGATGGCCAGGCGCAGAAGCACACCCCGCTGGAGTTTATCAGGAGGTTTTAGAACTCACGAGTTAATGACCAGTCTGCCCCACAAAAGGCCGCCTTGACCGGTCTCCAAACTAGTTGACCGTAACTCTTACATTCCCCGGGGTGGTTTAGATCGTCGTCAACAATGAGCTTCACCGTGTGGATTTGCGTCAACCACCGAAGATCAGCTAGATCACTAATAATTTCCACCCGCTCCTCTAACCGGGGACTTCACCAGCCCAAAGAAGCGCAAGGATTTATCACAAGGGAAGTTGACTAGGGCCGTATATTTTGGGCATTGTGCACTGTGCTGTGATGCCCATTGTTGTTTTAACTCTACGCAAAGTCCCTCTTCCTTGCCCGTGGAGTGTCGGCTCTTATCCATAGAATCACCACATCAAGTGGGTGATTCGGTGAGACAGGGTACCTGCTATTCCCAAACAAGGTCTCGAAACCTATTTCCTGCCCACCTTGGCTCCCTTCCGAGGCGGGCCGTCCAACATGAACGGTTCTTTGAACAGCTCCAAAAGTCGCGGGAGCCGATCCCGTTCTCTCTCATACCGTGCTTTCTCCCATGACGCCTACAATCGTCCGCCTTAAATGCACCGCTGCGAATGGGCAAATTATCGACCCTTGAACGCCCCGAAGACTATACATCTACCAATTCCTCCTGCCCAGAACATGGCTGCACAGACATCACCCCCGTCCCGGTTGGATTTGCTCCGCGAGGCGCTGACGAGACCGAATCAAGCCCTAAAACCTCAGCAGCCCTCGCGGGTTGCTGAATTGTACCTCCCACCAACCGAAGTCGTATCCCACCAAGAGGAATCGGAGAAAACGTGTTCGGAAACGGGTGATGATCCAGCTGACGAAAACCAAGAAGATGGCAACTGGGAGACCGATAGCTTGGGTGTCTACGAAGCACCGAGACCTTCGACAGACGCCCATAAGAAGTGGGATGACCTTAATCTTCCAGCGATGTGAGAGTAAGTCAGGTCGCCGTCCACCATATCTCGACATAGTCCATGGCCAAGTTGCGCTGACCGGTCTGTCTGATCCTAGCTTAGAGCGGAGACTTCGGTACGTAGCCCCCAGCCCGTTTTCTTGTTGTCGTGTGTGCAAGATCCGTCTGTCTCGTGTAATACTCGTTGCTTTCCAAGTATAGCAAACGCTAATTTCCTCTCTAGAAGGCTCCTCGATAAGCAGATATCGTGGAATAATGAAATCCAAAAGAATCTGACCGAACTCCGTGAAGAGCCACCAACCGCTGAACCTGCATCCAAGAAGACCACACGTGCAAAGCGTCCAAGGACCAGCGGGACAGACTAATGTGTACTGAGCGGTGGAAGGCAAATATAAGGTACTCCCATGGTGGAAACGGAAACGAACCGCGGGAGTCAAGACAAGGGCGGGCTGGACCGAAAACGAATCATGAGAGTGTAACCACGTCCACCATCGTCTACATCGATGTCATGGAATCCGATAATAGAAATTTTCTTCAACAACAGCCCAAGCCCGAAGAGTGTACGTGGCTATCAATAGTCTGGTGTAAAAGTACTCAGTTGCAGAGCAGGATAAGGACGGCCAACCAAAAGCTAAGCCATGCCACAAACTAACTCTTCTTGCGGAGCAGACGGCGTGGATTATAGAGTATTGTCACTGGCAACGCCCGTCGCGGAATTATGACCCAAAGTCATTCTGCACCCGTAGTCAAAACTGGTCGACGATCGGTTCCCTGCCTGGGCCTGCAGTGCGATCGAACAGCTGGTTTCGAAGGCAAGCAAAGGCATGCCTGTCACTTGAGGTTGGAGCAATGCCGTTGTGCTGGAGTGGTTCCTGATCCGCACAGGGCTTTGCCTATCTGTAGAACAAGACGGATGTTCCATTAGAGTTTCCCATAGCTCATCTTCATGACTACATGACTACATATGCGCTTGCCAAAGCCAGCAAAGCTTAGCGTGACCAGACGGGCCGATCTTTTCACCGCGCAAAAACCGACTGGACATCTCTCGTGGCCGCAACCGTAGCGGATCATGGCAACTAGGACGTTATTAAAAGGGAGAGCCACGGAGCACTGATGGACAGAGCCTCAGCCACTCGAGACGCTCTGGTTAAGCCGCCACCGTGGGTACGACGGACCATTCCGACACTCCTTTGGTCTGGTGAACACTGATCCTATCCCGTGGCTTGAGTCCGCTGCCTTTTGTCAAAGCAAAACGAGTCCACAGAAACCGACCCAAACTGACAGGGCGCGTCTAGACGGAAGCGTTCGATCTCTACATGGCTGGGCTCCGAGGGGCCCTTCCCTCCCCTTAGCCCGCAAGCCAAAACAAGGCACGTCCCCGACAACATGAGGGCTTCAAACATATTACCATTGAAAATGACGTCCCTGTTTATTGGCTATTGTCGATACAACCGACTTTATCGGGTCCAGCTGCCCACGGGGATAGTCAAGAACAGTGTACGCAAGACATAGAAGAAATGCCCTGCTTTGGGCAATTTAGTGTGGCCACTAAACTATACCACCTGCCCCGTCAAAAAGACAGAGCCCAGCATGATGAGTCCCCATCTACTCGACACCACACTAGAGATCATACGGGGATTCCATCAATCCCGTGCTGGGGCATGCAGACAAAAACCGAGGTCCATCCAACCCATCCAAACGAAGGTCATCCCAAAGAGAATCGTCATCAATGTCGGCCAGGCAAAATGTCTGATTAGCTGTGCAGTATCCCCCGTGGCATGCCCCGTCCGACGATCCATCAGCCCTTTTCCTCCGGAGCAGTACTTGTTGTTCTCGGTAGCGGTCACCATGGGAGAAGTCGCCAAAGGCGAGTATTTGCAATGCCAGGAGACCGGCGGGCCCGAAAGCCCACCGGACCAACCTGACGAACTCCTGAATTTCCGACGCCTTTCGCGTTGGCCAGAAGTCGAGCCCGGCGGCGTTCGATTTCTTGAGTCTTTGGGTACGCGGCCAGGGCCATCGGTCCAAATCCTTCTGCAGCTCCGAAACGGTCTCCTGCCGGAGGCCTTGGTGGATTCTTTCCTCCCCACTGAATCGCAGCTGGATGGACGAACGTATTGGTAGGCCGACGAGGAGATTCCTCTATGCTGGTTAGCTCGTGGTCCCGCGAAAACCTTGGCAACGTACTGCGCTAGCTGGGCGAAGGCAGAGGCCCAGGGCGATCGGAGAACTGATCTTCCGTAGAATGCGCGGAATACTGGGCAACGTCACGGTCACATCATCCCGAAGCTCTTCAAAAATCCGTTCGCTGTCGATCGCCAGCAACCGACGTTCATGGAAGACCAGACCTCGGAGCGTGGATTGGTGATGATGAATGGCATCATCAAGACCCGGGAGGAACTGGGGAAAGTTAGAGATCTTCAGGTACAGATATTGCAAGCCTCGGAAGGAAAGGAGAAACTCGACGATGACGATGAACGCCAGCCGCTCCCCCGACTCGCGGAGATAATCGCTGCTAATCTCGAAGTGCCGGAGGGAGACGGGGGTGCTGGACCGTGCCAAGAACCACAAAAATTGCAGTTCGTTGGGACAGTCCCGCAGGGTCAGTGCCTGCAGAGCGCGGAACGGCGATTGTTGGACGCCGGGAAGCAGCGCACCGGGGAACGAAACGCGTGAAAGGGTGAACGAAGTGAGTAAGGAGTAGCCGTCCAGATCAGGTCGGGTACGATCATCACGGATGGATGACGGAAAGAGATCCACGATATCCGCATAGCCACAACGGTCCGGTGGATTCTCCGCCAACAGGAATCCGACAGAGAGCGCCTTTAAGTGTCGAGAGTTCTGTTGGAGGCAACCTCGCAAGGCGCTAACCTCAGACGGATGTTGAATGCCTTCCCACTCCAACTCGTTGAGCGCCGTGAAACACGACAGGCCCTCTAGATGTTGGCCCGCATGGGGACAGGTGCCGTCAGTGATCAAAGAGAGACGACGGATCTGTTTCTGATGGTGCACGAAGTATCCTTGAGCATCCAAGACATTGGTGGGGATACAGGTCCCGATATGCCATCTAGGCAAGTCAGTTGCGGCTCCTTCAGGCAATGTCTCAATACAAACTGGAATGAATGGAGGATGCCAGGTTCTAATCGGGTAAAGGCTTGGTGTATCTGAGACGACAGGCTCTCTAGAAACCCCCTGTGAGCGGTCGGCTCGTGCGGGCCTCCTAATGTGAGTCCTCTTGGCGACATGGCCGGTGCAAAGAAGTTGCTATTGAACACACAGCGGTGGAACCGAGCGATGCGGATTGGAGCTTTCACCGTTAGCTGCCTGGTATAGTGCAGAATCTCTCCAGCGCGGGAGTCGGGACAGTCCCCCAAAAAGAGACTGACATCCAGGATGTTCAAGGCCCATTCATTGCTGGCACGGAAGGTGATCGCACGGTGGAGCCG
This sequence comes from Aspergillus sp. PM3604, assembly GCA_025768815.1. Taxonomy (NCBI): domain Eukaryota; kingdom Fungi; phylum Ascomycota; class Eurotiomycetes; order Eurotiales; family Aspergillaceae; genus Aspergillus; species Aspergillus sp. PM3604. The sequence continues at coordinate 58,522 of JAMFNW010000094.1, read as the reverse complement.
AGGGAATAGAGCGGCATATAGTGTGGTTGAAACAAGACTCAAGGACTGGACGCTACGGTGTGGCAGCTGGCGCATCGTTAGCAGCATTTCGGAGCTCAACAGCGTTCCCTACAGTACATACCAAGTCGGCGATGGCATCAACAAGCTCGAGCGGCAACTGGCTTAGCATGGTTCATTATATGGTGGCGCGAGGCTGTCTCAGTCACGAATCAATTATGCTGCAGGTCCTTCTTATAGACCAGAATAGAATATGCACTGCTACCATTTTTGTCGCATTCTGGGACTCCCACCCTTTTAATAGGGCATATCCCAGAAGCTCCCGTTTTTGGAATTGGTTACACCCAGCCTTTGATGACGGATAATCGGCTGTAGTCAAGAGTGGAAACGACCGCGACTTCCCCGGGGATCCATTTTGGACCTTGCCCGTCAGATATGAGGGGTTTTTCACAACGCAGCTAAATATGACCAGCCCGGTGGTGAATACTGTCAGCTCCCGAATCTGAGGGCATTGCACCTGACGATCTGGATGCTCAAGCAGCATGGCGACGGCAAGCAGCTTGGCTTGGTGGTTTCTGCTTGCCAGAGCTGCAACGAGAAATCCGGGGGAGAGCAGACCGTAGAAAAGCATCGGCTCACATGTTATGTCAACTACGATGACCGGGTGGTCTCGTTGAGAAAACCACCGCGAATTGGATGGACGATAAAAAATGATGAGATTGGGATGGCAAGACCGCAGAAAACTAGACCAGTCCCACCTGATCACTGGGATGGTCGGTTATCTTCAATGATTCCAGGTGGGTCCGGGTTCTCTGCTTCGGACTATCTACAGAGTAGTCTGTTTCTCCTTCAGAACAGCCTCTCCCTTTTTTCTTACTAGTAGCATGCGTCGCTGGGAAGGAAAGCCGTGTAGATAGCATTCCAGATACCCGGGTAAACATGCCCGATCACCATTTACTAACACGGCCTTGGCCATTGCCCGGGCAAGATGGAGTGAGACTAGGGAGACCGGCCGTCAGAAATGCCCGGTTATATTCTGGACGCTATTCCGAACCGCAACCGTCTTCCGATTAACACACACGGCTGTTTGTGCGTGATAGAATACCCCACTGGTATGTAGACTTTCGTTAGGTACGCGACTCGACGGCGAGACGGCAGTCAAACATTTGGGCCATTACCGAATCTTCTTGCACGAAGGCGATAGATAACCGGGCGATTCCTTTTCAAGGTGGACAAGTCAAAGTGGGTTGGCCCTCCTTTCGGTGCTCGGGAAAAGTAAAACGATGCCCGGGCAACATGGCCCCTTCATGTCGCGTTGCGTGAATGCCGAAGGCGGATGGCAAGAAAGGGGAAACGGTTGAATGCGAACCACTGCACCACATGCTAGCCGGCGGGAAAGTGAACGCGAGATTAGACATACCTCGCCATCTGTATCAATCTCCTAATGGTGAACTCATGAGATTGTCTTTTGAAGTAAGACTCGAAATCTCGTCTATAGCGTTCGGACAAACTGAAATCCCAGTATATTGGCTAGATTATGTACAATCCTTCCTGCTTGAATATATACAATTCCTGCAGACAAGAACGGATGATGTAGCCCATCCAGGTATAAAAATAACTATTTTTGTTCATCCACCTTTAGATGCCGTTCGTTGGGGTAGAGCTGGGGAGGGTGAGAGAATCGGACGGGCGGCACACCAAAGCCCTTTCCCCATTTGGCCGACGCGTTTACGATCGCGTTTGTCGAGCACCGCAGCTGAAGTGGTAGGAAAACTGGATCCACACACCTGGGCTTTCTGCAGAGCTGTTATTGTATCGGCTCCCTGTATTTGGCTCCTATGTACATGTACAGTAAATCCACCGCATAGTTCCTGTAAGTATGAATCAGTCCTAGATCTAACCTTCTGGGCAGCAGACCGTGAGTCTCACCCAAGCAGGCTGGTGCGATTTGGTGAATCTGAAAACACAAAGGTTGATATACAAGATAAACGTAGATCGATTTGCTGTCAATTTGATTCAATAGGGAATAAATTCCGCATACGAAGCTCTATTCTATACTTGATCGAGCCTTGATTCACAACATAGGACCATAGCTAAGCTCTTTTCGGTTTCAAAGGTCGCCGCATTATCTCAACTCTAAAATAAAGTAGTTGGATTAGCAAGGACAGCAGTTTTATTCATTGCACCCCGTTAAGAACATTCACCATGTTGTGATAAGCGAAATAACCTTCGATCTGAGCAGCCAAGTAGCAAGACAGAAGTCTACCACAGCTCACGATCGTCAGAAACAGCGCAAGGATGCACACCGTCAAAATCAGTGAAAAGCTTCTCAGCGAATTCCCCCGTTTCTAGGCCAGCAGCATCGTATAGTGCCGTTGCAGTAGCCACTAAAATGCTGTCTCTGGCCACTGTTGCTTCTAGCCAGCTCAACTGACTTCGAAACACCCTTCGCGCCACCACAGTTAAATTATCGCCTGGGATAAAACGTTTATAATAGTATACGGTAAAGTTTTGAATGCCTCCCTGATGCCTGAATGTGGAGAACAACCGATGGCAAAGCAGGTCGATCAACAGGTAATGTCCCGCGGCTCGCCGGTCTTGGGGAACCACAGCTGCGGCTCGGACCGTAGATCCCACCGCGGGCTGAATCGCCAATGACTTCAAAAATCGTTCCTCCAGCGTTGCGGAGTTATTCAGGTCCAGTTGCGGGATAGCCTCGGTGAGCGTAGAGGGCTCGGGAACGGGTGGCAGTCGGCAGGGGCATTCCGGCGTAGATGAGATTGGATCGGACCCTGAACCTGAACTCTCAGAGAGAATGCTGGGGTGGGGTTCTTGGAGCGGAGTCGACGGCACGGCCGGGGTTGCCGGGCGTTCAGCAGGATGGGACATGGTGCCGACTCAAGCAAGCAATTTGCGATCGAACCAGGCGTCGTTCTTCAAGTTTTCCCAGTACGGTAACTGTTTCTGATGGAGCAGCTCCCCTTCACTTCACCAGCGTGGCCCGATCTCCGTAGACACACTCGTCGTGTGACTGTTTGCAAACGCCCCTTGCCTTTGGTCAACTCACTCAACTCGGGTTCCCACATTGGCCGGTCGTCGCACTGTCGACCCCGACCCGTGACGAGCAAAGAATCCATGCAGCCGTGTTGTTGGTTATTCGGCAGGTGATATATCTTAGTTATGTGTACGGAGTAGGTAAATATAGGAATAGCCTGGGCAAAGCAGGGGGAATGCCCGCCGATCGTGGCTTCAACCATGCTCGATTTTCTGGGCCCGTGAGGTAGTGCCGCCAATCCGTTGTGTGAAGTTGGACAGGGGGTTGAAGGTTGGGGTCATCTCGGAACTCGACTGCGTCAAAATAAAAATTACGACTGTGAATTCGGTCATAATTCCCCGCTGCAGCAAGCATGAGGCTTACTATGCCCATCCAGCAGTTTCTGCTCGTCCCGTTACTTTATATTACGCAATAATGCAATAATTCCTTCCGAAAGAGGAGGCGATGTGTCTAAGTCCTTTTCGTGGAATGGAAGTAAGATATATATATATAAAATGATCAACGTCATCGTCGCTGGCGACTAGCAGGGTGCGAGCTACACCCTTCCCGTCGATTCGATGCCAGAGACCGAAATTACATCTCATCGACTTGCATATTGGTTCTAATTTATCTTACAATACTCTATGAAGTCGGTGTTCAGTGCCTGATATGACATATGCGCGAATGACTTCGCTTGGCCGGTCAATCGGGCATTGCAGAATTTCGTAGTGCTTCGCAGGCGAAGATGAGGGACGGAAGCAATAGTCATCTTAATCCGCATCCTGTGCTCCGAATGTAAAGTCCCGCGTGCGATGGGCTTTAAGAGGCCAGGCTAAATCTCCCATCAGCGACGTATCCATCCAAGCTATCCGAAACATGAATACCATAATTCTGCACGCCACGACTTATCCGGGGAATCCCCATTTGCACAGAACAACAGCCCAGGGAGCTGACCAACGGGCGGTTGCATACATTCTGTGATGGTTGTTGCTGTCCCTTCCTGTCGACCGGAGACCCGGAAGGGGTGGAGATCCACGCTTAGTCATACGGACATCCAGCACCTCGCTATATCTAAATAATTCGATATACCGCCGAACTCTTTGGATATCTTGAAGTTTTTTGGATAGCTAACTCATAGCCTAATTAGGAAGAGATCTGAGGCCATTGGAAAGCTATGAAAACCCCTAGATAGTCATTCTTTTGGAGGTTAAGCCTTGGACGTTTGGCCGGGCATATCTTGCTTACTCACGCTCGACTAAAAGCTTACTCCACTGTGCAGGATTCCATGATGGGAATGCCCTACGTGGAGCTCCAGAAGTTCAGAGAACGGTTCTGCCCATGGGCTGGCATCGATCCCTTCTCTGGAGGTGGATTACATGCCTTGGGTGTACAACGTCATTGCTACGCCAGACGCGGTTGGCAGGTAGGGTCACAGTCCGCAAAAAATCGCGGCTGTGGGGAATGTATCTGAGCGAAGATTGATGCATCGCTGAAGGCGGTGCTGGCCACGGTAGTTGCCGCCGCATAGCTCTTTCAGCGCCTGATCTTTCAATCGGCGCCCAAAACACTGGGCTGACGGGCCTGGTAACCCAGCTACGACACGAGCAAACCTTGATCCGTATACCAGCTGTGTAGCGTCCCACTCCACCGGTTTAACTCAAGAGATATGGTCGCACTTTGCCATGTTTATTTATTACTATTGTCCAGTTCATGCTCATCCCTGGTATATATAAATTCGGATTTACTTATGGGCCACGCTTTTCTCGCGCTACCCCACACTGTGGTTCATGGTCGATCATGGCCATAGTTTTGGCAGAAGTCTCCAGCGCTCCTATCCTGGTCTCTGCACTTTGAGACCGACCAGTTGCAGCATACTGTTGACTCTCCAGCCGGGCAATGTGTTCATCTTTTTCTCGCAATTTCGTTTGGTATCGCCTCTCCATCTGATTTTCAAGATCCAAAATCACGTCAGTGATCTGCCTGGACCGATCATGACTGTCTAGTTGGCTGTCTTCCTCAAGGAGCATTGTATCCACCATGAGATCAACTAGATGAAATTTTCTCTGCGTCCGGTCCAATTCAGCCGCCATATCTTCTGCCATTGTCTTCTCCACCAGTAGCGTCTGTTGGGTTGCAGAACATGTTGTCGTACACGTGATAAGCTCCTGTTCCAGGTAGGCAATCGCGTTGACCGCGTCCTGGTACAGTCTCTTCCCAACCTCAAGCTCCTGTCTGAGCCGGGCGTGGGCGACGCACTCCCAGTTGAGCCGCTGCAAGTAAGAGGTATTCTCGGCTTTAGTCATTTTGATCATTTCATTCGCTTGGCGGTTTATTTGTTGCAGGTAGGTAACATGAGATTGTTGCATGGCCTGGGAAAGAGGTGAGCGCGCGAGTTGATGCTTACTTCCAACAACCTCACCTCTGCATAGGAGCTGCTTGGTAGAAAACTGCCGCTTTCTTCAGACATGGCAGATGATTGAAACAATGAAATAAATGAATATAAATGAGTCCGTCAGAATTAGAAACAGAATCAGGATTATACACTGTGATATTTATCCCACGTAACATCACAGCGGGTGACCAAGCCTGGGCCCCGGAAATCTTGTTCTCGCCCAACCCTCCTCTCTTTCCACCGCGGCGAGCAGTCCAACTTGCTCGACAAAGGTATGGTGCCTATATTCACACCATCATAATCTTTGCTCAGACAAGAATCATGTCTGTCCTTCCATATCGTGTTCGTATACTCGAACGAGATAGTCCGATTATAGAGCGAGCGTACATTTCTGCGGTCTGCTCTTGCCCGCTTTTTTTCCCTAGCAGTTCTAGCGCGAGGCACCACCGAGCAACTAGCCTTCATTTCACGGGCACAGCCCGACTCTCCTAGACATACTTGTCGTGCCACCATTTTCAAGCGTTTCATGCCGTCGGCTGATTTGCTTCGCTCGGGTCTTTACACCGGGGAGCCACAAGTAGTAGGCTCCTGCACCTGCTGCCCTAACCCGTGACCAGCAAGAATCCCCCTTATCTCATTGATGTAAAGATCAGTGCCCTTGTACCATCGGATTGCAGGTGCAAGCTAAGGCCCGTTACATCGCGCTCGTCTCGCCGGTTAGACAACAAAAGCCTACAGTTTCATCCCAGCGGTATTCTGACGCGCGCAAACATCCGTCTCTCCTGGTCGAAAGACGGTACATATAACCGGGCGAACGATAGAAATTGTAACAATCCCATTCCATCTTGCCCGGGCATTGCCAAGGGTGGTGGTGGTTCATCATGATCGGACATGTTTACCCAGTTATCTGGAACAATTTATTTTCCACACGTCATTCTCATTCTTTCCAGTGACCATTAGATATCGGAATTAGCTGGGTTTCTGCCCTGGCGCGATGGATGCTGCCGGTAGGAAAAATGATCGTACTAAAGTAGAACCAGTGTCGACGATCCAGAGCAGAGACATGCCCGAGCTTTGAACAGGGCGGATCCACTAAAAGATAAAATCTCCACGTAAATCAGCGGTAAAGCCTGCTCGGGAGACATCAGCATTCATCTGCCCACCGTACCCCGGCTTTCAGTGGGCAGCTCAGAGAACGAGTCTATTCAGTATCCGCCAGACACAGAAATATTCTTCCTCTGACCAATAATCGGCCACCTTGACGACGGACTGGCCATATCCATCTTAAAACACGCCGACGATGGCCGCCAGAATATACTACTCGTCTGCCCACTCCGAAAGCCCAGGTACAAACCGTGTATCACGTCATATGCCGTGCCATCAGAAAAGGATTGGTCGCATATCTGTATCAAGGCCGGGCATTTATGCGTGGCTCCGCCACATGCATAGGTACCTCGTAGTTGTATACCACAATCTTGTCGTGTACATAACAGACGCGTCCCACCCTCTTACCTGGATAAACATCCTGACACTACGTGGAGAGGCACTCATTGCTTTGCAGCATGTTGCCTTTCCTGAAGTTTGTGCCGTTGGTTCTCTCCACCGCGGTGTTAATCTGCCTGGCTGTGGCCTTTTCTGCTTGCACATCAACGTCCTCTCTGCAAGACCTCTTCTTCATGGAGGTGATTCGCTCCACGGCCCTGCGTCGAGATACGTCGCTGACGGAGCAAAGGTCAGCTTGGCGAAGTTCCTGAAAACAGACCATCTTAACTTAGCGAGATCCTTTGATCTTCCCGGAGTAGGAGATTCCTCTTCGCTCCAACAGCGCAACGTTGTCGACAGCATCACAGGGTCGGCAGAGAATGTGGTCAGCCAGATCAGTGGACATGTCCAGGATCTGTCGGACCAGCTGTATTCACTCCTCCCGGAGTACTGTGCGGTCGGCGGAGTTATTGCGAAGGCAAGCGAGGTGCCCAGACTTTCTTAAACTGCACAGGGCCCAGTGTCACTTTTTCCTTCGACTTAGTGGACGTTCTTTCCAGTCGCCTGGGCCAGGCGAATGGAGTCTTAGCAGACTGGACGCAGCCAGTCCTGAAGGGATATCGCCGTGTGTCGCATTGGATCGTGGCCGCCTACATGATGGCGTTCATTGCCGCATTTATTGCTGTCGTCACCGGTCTGGTCGGGTTCCCATTGGCCAAGCTAGTCGCCATTATCTCTTCAGCGGTAAGCCAACAAGTGAAATGTGAAGTCCATGCTGGCGACGGACAGGTGTCATCTCTCTTGGTCATTGGAGCGTCTGTGACGGTGACAATAATGTATTAATTGCTCATGCGGGGCATCAACAGTACGTTGGAGCACGCGGGCATCTCTGCCAGTCTTGGACCACGGATGCTGGCCACATCATGGCTCAGAGTGGCGTTCTCGGTTGGTTCCAGTTTGTTCTGAATTGTGGAAAAATGCTGTTGTTGCTGCCTCGGAGGGTGCAGGTTCTGGCAATCCAGGGCGGTATGAAGGCGAGGTGCGCATCTTCGATCCTCTCCGTGAATCGTGGAGAAGATCGCACCGGATGCTGCATACGCCAAGCATCTCCCGATTATTCAACGCGTGTCCTAGGTGACATCCCCTGCTGGGGTCGGAGACTTAGTCCCACCCGCTCGATCTCCTCCGGTGCTCTCAAGCTGGTTGAGCACACGGCTTAGCACGATCTCAAAGGAATCGGATTCCCCGCTAGGGACCGTCCCCTGCTCCTTCAACAGATAGTCAACCACCGTTCCCATCCGTTGATTGGTCTCGTAGAGAAGATCAGCCAAGTCGACCGTCTCTTCCAGGTCCGAGGTGGTTTGCTGTAACGCCTCTTGGAGGTTTCGATGCTCATCGACGTGCTTTTGTTGCTCCCGGTGCGCACGCAGAGCCCGCACGCTGAGCTCGTAGATTACACGGAGGGCGTCCTAGTCACAGTTAGCGAGTCACCTGCAGACTGAGGCAAATACCTACGGCAGTATCCATTTTGCGAGTAATCACAGCACAGCCGCAGCAGACAGGGCTGTGGGAAGCAGGATGGAAGCGAGTTGGGAGCGACGCATTGAGATTTATTAACAATCCTTCGTTGGAGTCGAAAACCCTATGTCGTAACCCTCGTTGCCGGTGCAATGTCGTACAGTTCAAATTCAGATGGCGGTTCACAATCAAGGGGAAGCCCAGTCTCATGTTAGTGAGCAAGCCCATTACCTTGTGTGGAATTTGAGATCAAGACCTGATCCGCGATTTAACCACGGCAGCATAAATATCCCGTCCGCACTTTCTCCGGCATGGCTGGGTAGTTGAGGGCAAGTGCTGGAACGATAGGGTCAGTGCAACTGCGGTGATATACATCGTATCCTTAGGGTTAAATGCACAATGGGCAGATCGACCAGCATATAGCCTATGATTCTACTTATCATTTCTTCGGGCTGCTCCTCACTACATACGAGATGGAAGAGAAGGTCGAGATTGTCGAGATTGTCCGCCGGATTGGTCGCCAGCAGGGCCAAAACGCATACTATCATACATGCTACACTCTCCTGAAGAAAACTCAGGATCTCATCCTCGAGATGTCGAACGAGCTGCTGGATCTCTACCACTCCAATGCATTCGAGGAACCAGAATCCGTATCTACGATTGCAGATGACCTGCGCAACGACATACATGCCTTGATCGCCCGAGAACACCGCGCACGGTCACAGTGGGACGAGTTTTTCGAGAAGTGACGACTATGTGATAAATTTCAGGGAGGAATGTCTGCGTATTGCAATACATGTACACCTGCTCAGCTCTGGACACTCTTTGCCAAGTTCGCTCAATGTGGTGGATTCCAATACTAAGAAGCTTTATACATATCACATCCTTGATCCTCGCGATGGTATTAAAAGGAAGAGTTGCTTCGGGGGTGCATACTATGCGGATAGGCAAAGCGTAATCAGTTAACTACATTGCCTCGGTCCTAAAAGTACATCAACGATATCCATTAGATCCGTTGTAGTCCGGTGGAAGTAAATGCCCTGTTCCCTTTACCTAGCTTGAGTCGATCTTAACTGACTTGTCTCTGACGGCCAGCTAGACTGTAGACTATATGCCACACGACGTTTGTGGTGCGGGGCGGTCCCCGGGTGAGCTGGAATGACCAGGTGGGTTTCTCTGGGACAACATTGGGTGGTCAGCATCACATCTGGCATGTGCACTCTTCGTGATCTTACTTGTGCTCTGTGGTGAAAGATCGATCCTATTGCGGTCACCTGGCCTTTTCACGCGTTTAGACTTGCCCGGGAGCCTTGATGCTGCGTTTGCGTTGAACGATGATGTGTTCCGGCGCAGCGGACGGTTCTCTGCAGAAGCGGCTCCAACCCAGGTGTTGTTTCGAGTACTATCAATTAATAGAGTGGCCAGAAGCATCTAGAATGACGGCCTTATGACCGGTAGGTCTGCTGTGATATGCATGACTTGAAGTTGGATGGTCATTGTTTGACACCTTTGATCTGTGGCATATCTGAAGTACATATCGGAATGTACAACAATCCATGGCCGTGCGAAGCTGGCCTCCGAAAAGCAGAGCGATGACTCAGAAGAACGCCCATCTCTGAAGAGTAGGAACCTACCCTAACACATGTAGAGGTTCACCAGCATGAATACCCGGGTTTCCTTTCGATTCTGCAGTATTCATCGCACTCACTACTGGCTTATAGTCGGTCCAGATGGTCATTGTACACGTTATTGACCCCTGTCTTATTGCGTCTTGCCGTATCCCCGCGGATTGCGTTCGACTCACCCGGCTCTGGAGACTCCGTCAGACCTGGAGGAGTTCTCTCTAGATCTCCCAGGTTATGCCTGTCACCCAACAGAGACTCTCGATATCTTTTCACCTGGAGTCCGATTTGATAAAATTTCCTGTCCGTTCGTTCGCTAGAGGCCTTTGACTGGCTGCTGAGTGTTTTGTAGTCCGATTAATTAATCCACGTGCGCTCCAACCCATCAGTCCATTCGACCAGAACAGTACTGTATGGGTACCTGTACCCCTGGCCGCGTACCTTGTTTTGGGGGTTCAGCTCTTCCACCGACGCTAAAAGGTCTTCAAGTCTCTGTATCTTCCGCTTGGGTTTCCAGGCAACGTTTAGGATCTTCTTGATCTTTCCCCGATGGATATAGTCCCCCTCTTCGTTGGTCTCCATTGCTTTCTTGTGTGGGTTTCCGCGGATGCTTGTAAGTTTACCGACAGTGTGGTCTGCTTAGGCGTATCCCCAGACGGTTATCGCGCAGCTCTTGTATCCGTAGGAGTTCAGATAGATTGACCCTTTAGCGGCCTTGTTCATGGCTAGCGTGGTCCCGCCGTCAAGGCCCCATCCCTCTGCTTCATCATCATCTCCTGTCAAATCGATCGTATCAACTGGACGTATGTCCGCATAATTCTCGGGTGTGCTGTTTTCGTCGTCGTCGTCCACCGGAACATTGTCTTCTCGGGTCTGCGCGAAGTCCGGGGGGTCCGATCCTAGCTCTTCATCCACATCAATTTCGGATCCATGCTGCTCTTCATCTGCAGCTTTGATCTGATTCTGAATAGCCTCTTCCTTCTCAGTCAATTGATTTAGCTCATTGAATAAAGCTTTGAGCTGCGCTTCGTTCTCGGCCTGATTGGTGATTTCTGGATTCTGGAGTCTTCGTTCGACCTCATGAATTTTATTTTCCAGAGTCTCTTTCTTCGTGGCATTCTCATTTGACTGCACATGCAAATCGTTGAGCCTGTTTTTCAGTGCTTCCGTATCTCTTGCCCGTGCCCGAGTCATACGACGTGGTGCCTTATTGACTCCTTTACGGGGCGCCATTTCAGAGAGCTCTTGTCGATTGCTGTTCCGGCTCTTGGTGGAACTGTGAGCTTGCTAATCTGCCTGGATTTAGGGGCATCTTGGTTGGCCTTTATATAGCCAAGTGATGGTAGATGTTCCCACCAGTTGCTACTCTGGGGACGCGATGTCAGATTTTGAGGACTCGTTTGCAGTCCATTGTAGAGGGAGACGTAGAGAGAGGTACCCTCTCTCTGTCTTCTGTTTTTGTGAGTGGCTTCAACTCACAGCCACTTCTATGACCCCGGCACATTAGTGAACTTCCAGACCAGCAGACTAGATTCCAGCGACAACAGTACACCCCAGTTACTTTCTGTGGTGCGGTGAGATGGGGGGAGGGCGTTGTTTAACGTTAGGCCAAAGGACACGATGCGTCATATCCAGCCTGAGGGCCCGTCAGCATACATTATCCCTCAAGGAATAAGGGCATGTCGGTTCGTCCCGTTTAAAAAGATGTAATCAGGCAGTCTACATGTTGCGGATCGCTTACATGTGTATCCGTCCATAACTGCTACGAGTACTCCCAATGCTGATAGTTTATCAGTGATAGGCCAGTCCATAAGGACCTACAGGGAACGATATGCTGCAGATATCACCATAAGGGACAACGGGTAGGCAAAGCACGGATTCTTTACCGAGTCACATCATCCACGCCATACGGTCCATTGTCCTCCTTAGGGAGCGACAACAGTGCGTCGTTTACATTCTTTTAATCATGTCTTTTGCAGGTCTTCCACCGGAACTTGTACTGCAGGTTGCCGCTGCGCTCCGTGACACGCGAGACATCTTTGCGTTGATGAGGGCAAACAGAGGTCTTTATCGCTGGTTGAAAAAGGACATAGACCACGAAAACAGCTCCGGACTTCTACGGGCTGCCAAAAAAGGGAATATGTCCGCGGTGTGTTTTTTTCTTGGGTTGGCAGGGGTGGACCTGCACGCCCGAGATGACGCCGGACAGACCGTTCTCCATATCGCCGCCCTGCGACACGATGCGTTCTCCATTATGATGCTTCTACTGAGGAACGGCCGTGTAGACATCAATGCATTGGACCCTGACGGGTGTTCCGCGCTGTCGTACGCCGTACGCCGAGGGAGCCGCGCCGCTGTTCCGCGGCTTCTTGAATCCGGCGCGGACGCGGGCATACCACATGTTGTCGGTGTCACACCACTGAACATGGCTGTAGCTCAGGGAGACGAGGCTATAGTACGAATGATTCTAAAGGACACTCCTCATCACAGAGAATTGTGCCTTGCTGCATATACTGGCCGGGCCAATATCGTCCAGTTACTGCTTGATCATGGCGCTGATATCAACGAAGAAGATGATTACAGCCGAACTCCATTGGGCCGCGCCAGGAAAGCAGGGCATGTTGATGTAGGGGAAACCCTGCTGAAGCATAGACCTTTATAAAGTCCTCGTCACTTGTCTGCAATTAGAAGTTATTTTTCTCCAGCGATCTGATCAGGACCGCAAGTCGGAGGCAGAACGGAATACGAGAGGATACGCTCCACCATAGCGGCACTGTGCCGTGTGAGAACGAAGCTAGCATCAATCGACCTAAAGACTGGAGTCTACTGTGATCCATGGCAAAGAGTTTTAAGGTAAGCATCAGCAAGCTGTGCTCTTTTAAGATGCGGATATAAAATCCATCTGCGTAGTTTTCTACTTAGTACCTAGATCAAGGAATACAGTCATCTGAGCGCACGAGGTAGCTCCCTGAGCGCTAGAGTCCAATATTATGGTGTATGGAGTGACCGCAGTTTACTGTACATTTAACTACATGGCAACTAAGCATGAATGCGACGACCTGTGTCTGATCAAGTCTCGGCCTTAATAAAAATGAAGGCACAAGGCACGGTTTCAAACCTGATACAAACAACATCGCTGCGACCACATTCCTATAATGAGGTCCATTCCAGAGCATGCGTAGGAGGAAACACGTTTTCGCGTACGCCCTCATTTTATGCGGAGTAGGGCATTCCTTGGAAGAGACCGCGGGGATTATATATAGATGGAGCAAACTCTTGCATAGATATCGAGGTCGACCCAAACAGCTTCCAGCGCCATGATCTGATTCATCCGCCCGGTGTCGACCAGAGCCCAGCCGGTCGAGTCGTGGACTAGGTCCAGCCACGCTGCCATGTTGACCGGTGAAGACAACCACAGTGCGTTGATACATCCGTTCTGGCTGGGATTTATACGGTAGATATGACAGCCTTCTCCAGTCGCCTGTTCGGTGCTTCTCGACCTGGAGTCATGACGCGCCTTGTACCGTCTCTTAAATGAGGTGATCGTTCCTGCCGCGAAGCGTAAGCGCACCTCCTATCCAAGTGGTATGCTAGACATGCCTTTTGCGAGGGATTGGGCACCACGAGCATGTCCTCCTTCTGGCCCATCAATAAGCGGCCTTGCCCGGGCTTTCCTGCCGTGCAACTCCGGAGCGTTGGTGAGATGATTGAGACCACCATATGTCTCGATAGTTCGGTGACGATCTGTCTCTGGCTTCAACTTAAAAGCAATGCTTGTCTCCGTCTGGTCTCTGGGGACACCTGGCCAGCATTCCTTGGCTTCGCATTCCGAGTTACCAACATGGAGTCCGGACTATCCTTCCGCCGAGATGGCGTGATCCTCGCTTGTCTCCATCTCTTCGGCCTCTCCTACTTTGTCCTCTTCCTGACCTCCTTCCTCCTCTTTCGATTCCCGGCACAGGCTGATGCTATTGGTCGTACCCAAGGGGTCGTTTTTTACTGTGGAGGGGCGATCTTGTGGTCTTTATGCAGCCTAGTCCATCGGCTCATCTGGATCATCTACGGGAACGACGCCAGACCGCGGCAGAAGCTCGAGTTTGTCGGCACACTCCTTCTGATATATACCTCGGCCATCCCGCTCGTGGTACTACAATCCGCGATACACATCTATTCCCGCTCGGTATGCCTACTGTGCCTGACCAGTCACCTTCAAAGTGTTCTTCTAGGCTTCACTGGATATCTGTATATGATGCATTTCTTTCCAACATGTCTAGACCTGAACCAGACACTGCGACTGCATTAATCGCGACCGACCGCACTCCCCTCCTGCCAGCCATAGCAGAGGACATTCCTCCACCGTCTTCCATCGCCAATGGCCACGGTCATTTAAGGGAAGTCGCAGACAATTTCCCATTCACCGTCTGGCTCATTGCGACCATTGAGTTCTGCGAGCGATTCGCCTATTTTGGGGTCCTGGGGCCCATGCAGAATTACATCCAGAACCCACGAGATGACCCTATGCGCCCTGGTGGAATAGGTTTGTTATGCTTACCCAGCCAGTGCGACATAATCTGACGCAAATACCTAGGACTCGGACAGGCTCATACTACCTTCGTCAACCAAAGCTTCATGATCTGGTGTTTCCTGACGCCTGTCGTGGGTGCCGTCGTCGCCGAGCAGTATCTCGGCCGGGTGAAAACCATCCTGTACTCTGCTGCTATCTACGGCGGCGGATTGGCGATCTTGGTCCTATCCTCTCTACCTGCCGTTCAAGAAACGGTCATTTCATTGCCAGGCTTGCTTCTGTCTCTGTTTCTGATAGGCGTCGGCACTGGTGGCATCAAGGCGAATGTTAGCCCGTTGCTTGCTGAGCAGTACACATCTCCTGGTCAAGTTATCCGTCTGCTCAAATCGGGTGAAAAAGTCGTCATTGATAGAGACTTGACGGTTCAAAGGTCTGTCCCTAGACTTCCTTATGCAAAGTTTGACAGTCGTCAGGATGTTTGCAACTTATTTTCTCTTTATCAACGCCGGCTGTCTTGCTGCTCTGGCTTCGGTCGAAATCGAACAATCCTACGGGTTCTCGGCAGCATTCGCCATCCCAATGACCGTCTTCATCATTGGCTTCATAGCATTCGTGACCACCAAAGACCGGTATACCAGTAGTGCACCGGATGGATCCATTATACCGAACGTCCTCCGCGCTCTCTGGATCACAATCAAACATAAAGGTAACCTCAACTACGCCCGACCCGCCCTAGTACCACCCGAAAGCCCATACCAAGAACATCCCTGGACCAACGCCTTCATCGACGACCTCCAAACAGCCCTAAGCGCAAGCAAAGTCTTCCTCCTCTACCCGTTCTACTGGGCCGCCTTCTCCCAGCTCCTAACAAACTTCATCTCCCAAGCCGCGACAATGCAAACCCACGGCATCCCCAACGACATCCTCCCCTACATAAACCCCATCACAACACTCTTCCTACTCCCCCTACTCGACCGCCTCATCTTCCCCACAGTCCGCAACCTCGGATACCCCGTCCACCATTTCCCCCGCATCACAGCGGGGTTCATGGTCTGCGCACTGGCCATGCTCTACGCCGCTTTCGTCCAGCGGACCATCTACGTCTCCCCGCCTTGCTACGACCATCCACGGTCGAGCACCTGCATGCACGGACAGGTCCCCAACGACGTCTCCGTGCTCCTGCAGGTCCCCGCTTATATCCTCGTCGCTTCATCGGAGTGTCTTGCGTCAGTGGCAGGCCTGGAATACGCGTATGCCAACGCACCCAAGTCAATGAGGTCGCTGATCATGGCGCTGTATTTGTCCACCGTCTCGGTGGGGACCTTCCTTGCTATGGCCGTCTTGCCGCTGACCGTTGATCCCATGATAACGTGGATGTACATTGTTCTTGCAATGGCGGTTTTCGGTGCCGGGGCTGCGCTCTGGAGTGTGCCGGTTCAGCGTAAGGAGGCTAGCTAATTAGCTAGCTCCTAGCTAGCTAAGCCAGCTGGTGGAGGGGAGAAGAAACCCATACGTCCCAAATTATGTAACTTGAGAGATGATTCTTGTTTGTCTGAGCGTCTTTTTGGTCCAGGGATAGATAGATAGAAGCTTTCAGGATCATATTCTGAGAAGTAAAGACAGATAGTCATCATGGTAGACAGGGCCGTTTTGTTTCCACGGTTAAAAGTTATATGCGAAGGGTATATGGGTCATACGTTCGGCGAGAGTAGATATTTCTCAATTCAGACCGTCTGCTCTACCCTAAAGGAAAGAACATGATGTTGAGCCGCTACCATTGCAGTGGGTAGTCTAGTAAGTAGCATTCGTTCATCTGTAAGGCTCCTTAATGGTAGCTTCTAAGTTCTACCCTGTTGGAAAGCTCGTCGTGGAGACTGGAGACTTCCGCTGACCCTCTCATTGCCCCAACATGAGATGCTTCAGTCGTAAGCTTTTCCCGTCATTGACTCTGATCCCTAGGTCAAGGTATCCAGCGCTGTAAATAGTAACCCGAAAGCCAGCCAACGAGGAGGCCGTGGGCCGCGATAGGTTTTTGCCGGCGTGAGCTTTGCAAGCAGGCTTGTTGTTTGGTGAGATCTTGGCTATGGAGAAAGGAACAAGGAATGGTCAGCACAGCAGGAAGAAGGACGTGGTGAAGGCATCTTGGCTGCGTGGATTTCGATGAGCTGATTCATCGAACCGGGCACGTAGGTGGCCATCTCAAACATAGGATATCATTGTCTGCAAACCAGATACAAGGATATGATTGGGTTCGCATATTCTCGGTTCTTGCTCCACTCGAGAAAAGGGATGTGTCCTTATCGTGGAAGATTCATTGCACGCGGGCAGCACGAGGTCCGTCCGGGTCAGAACTAAAAGCCAAGCGTGTTGTGTCCCCATCTCCTAGTGAAATTGTCATGTCTCTGGGTCGACAGAGAGCACTGCCTTGAGTAGAAATATTCCACCCATTGCTAGTCATTCCGAACGACGGGTATGAATAGCTGGGCGTTGTAGAACTCGGCAATGATTTCGAGTTTTACATCATTGTCCAGTCGCTGGCCGTGTTTCCAAGGTCAAAATCGATTGCCCAAGACATTAGATCGAGATTCTCGTAGTCGTCCAGATTAAAAGCACCAATCTCCCCATCCCCATCTCCAGCACCTCCTCCACCAGTGAGGGAAGCGTCAAGATCAGGGGTCGGAGTCGGCATCGAGCCCATTACGTCAACGCTTGTCGCAACATCAAGAACTGTCCGAGCCTGAAACTTTGACGTCGCAAGCTTGTCCAAAATTTTGTCCAATTTCTCCGTGATGGCCTTTGCCGCCTGCAAGCAGAAGGCTTGATTTCTTTCCCGCGAACTAGCCACCCTTTCGAGTTGCGACGTAAGGACAGAAACATTGCGAATCACGGCTGATGTCTTTATGCCAGGCGGAAGGGTACTTGGAGGATCTTGCGTATTGTTCTCTAGTGTAGTTAGGAGGACTGCGGCAGACGGCAAGCCGCAGGCCAGAAGCTTCACCCTGTCAGCTATGACAAAGAAAATGATCGGTAAAGGGGTAGAGCAGCACGTACGATTTCAGGTAGATCATGCAAGGTAAAGGCGCCCTTTCTGCGGGTATTTCCCATCTGAACCACTGTCTCCAGAATGTTTGCAGACACGTCCAGCAGCTCGGGAAGCGGAGTTGAGCTATTCTCCCCAAGAAGGTGGTATATCTGGAAATGGATTTGGAGATAGGCTAGATGAACCTTCGCGTGCATATAACAAGTGCTCAGGGGCATGTCGGATTCCCAACAGTCCTGGGTATACCTTAGGTGGGGAAGCAGGTTATCCCACGTCTGACGGCATCGAGAAGACAATTCTCTAAAACAACATTAGTGCTGTTCAACCTCTGTCCGAATGATTGTACACACCTGAGCTGGGCAGGGTCAGCTGCCTGTGATGCTTGAAAATGATATTCCACAATTCCTTCCCGAAACTGACTCAGAATATAGCGCAATCGAGCCCAGGTTGCTGCCCTAAGATTCCCATCTGTGTTCCAGCCATCTTCTGTGAGTCGACTTTTTGCATCCTCTAGTTCCTGGGGAGTTTGGGCAAAAAGTTCGTCATCTGACAAATCAAGGGGGAGCTTGACGTCCACATATCGAGAGGTAATGCGAGGGGGTAGATTGAACATCAGACCAAACATCTTCTCCAGGTAATATTCAGTCACAAAGCACCTCCTCCGGCACTCTGCAAGGAAAAACGGGGTTCTCTCAGGGGAATATGTCGCTTCCCTGTTCAAGCCCAGAGCCAATAAATCGGTCGAGAGATCGCCCACCAGACGCCACACACCGAGGCCTGGAATCAATCAGTATCCACCCATTCACGATATGTATAAAGTGGCTCACTCGTATCTCCTTCAAGGAATGACCTGAGCTGTCCATTTTCATTCGCCAACCATATAATGACGTCGTTTGACTGGGGTGCAAGGTCCCGAGCTAGTCGTAAGGTCACCGTGCTATACCAAACCATGTCTGGGACAAATGCGGCATCCTTATCCTCGTCGCGGTCAACGAAAAAAGCCGAAGCACGGGCAGCCATAGTATACAAAAGACCGAGAGTCTCGACTCGAAGATTCGGGCCACAGAACAAGGCTAAGAAACCATGCAGGTCCAAGGATGCGGTGATGATAACCTCTGTAGAGGAAGAGAGCAGTACAGATTCTGATAACCGCGAAATATCGCCCAACTCAACTCGATCTCCCGTTCCTCCAAGGATATAGCCCGACGATACTAGATCTGTACGGAGCGCTTTGAGAAGGTGCAGAACGACTGGTTTCGGTACAAGTGAGTTATGCTTAGCAGAGTAGTACTGATGGAGACATTTTTCAATGACAGGAAGGTATCTCAACTGAGACACAATCTCCTTCATGGTGGCTAGGTGGGCCTCATAGGCCTTGCTGTCATGCGAGCCCGGCAAGGGAGTGTCTGGCAGGGTCCCACTGTCAGAGACGGTCGACATAAAAGGCCATGTGTGGAATTTGGGAGGTCCAGCCGCAGAGCGTCCGGGATATTTTGCACTGGTCCTGCTCCATGGTGGTGCAGCAATGGTTGGTTGGGATGGCGTAGGCACGGCCAGTCTTTGTGCACTTGCACTTCGATGTTTAGTCAGAGGGGCAGGATGGTAGTAGCACCTAGAGTCGAAGCCACGACGCCGGCAGGAGGCACAGACTGGTTTGCCGTGATCGCATCGAGTTTTCCTCTCTCGGCAAGGTTCACATGAGGCGAGGGCTCGATTGCGCCTGGTTGTGGGTGCTGACATGCTCAATGACCTGTCTGGAATGGACTCAGTGCTCCTTCGTTCGCTTTCCAGGTCCACTGGGTACGATTCGGTATTATGCGGACTCAGTATCCCGGTTCATGTCATTTTGCCTGGTTTCTTGGAGAGATTGCGTCATGAGGAACACTTGCCCAGCTGCAGGTGAGAGTGCGGTCTCGCTATCAGAGGCTCATCAGCTGACTCTTACTCCGATACAAGGCCGGTATTAAGCTATATATCGGACTGCATCTCGGACATGTACGGACAGGCGTATCGGACTTGTACCGGCATTGTCAAGCTGTTATTTACAATACCGGACGTGCTACTACCCTAGTAGCAACACCCCTGCAATTTCGGCATTCCTCCAAAGATCCCAGCAAGACGAGTTAGGTAGATGAGCTTATAGAGGCCATTTCATCGCTCAGAAAATGGAATCAAAGTAAGTCGTGCTTTGCTGAAGAAACAAAACACATTATCATTCACAGATACTAAGATTAACAGTGAAGTTGAAGACATCACTATCATTCGGGGAACATTGGACGCCGTGCCCGCAGTCTCCGACCTTCTAGATACCGCAGTGCAATGGCTAGTATCCCACAACAGAGCGGGACAGTGGGGAGCAGCGCCGTTCTCCGAGAATTCAGATCGCGCCGAGCAGTTCCGGGAATTTGCAACTACTGGCCATGGTCTTTGGCTTGCTGTCAAGGGTACGGACACCATGCCCGGAGAAGCTCCGATGGACATCGTGGGGGCACTTGCGCTTGGAGATAGGTCGCCCTATGTGGCCCCTGTATCTGAGCCGGAGCTTTACGTGCGATTACTAGTTACGGATCGACAATACGCTGGCAATCAGATTGGCAGACGCCTCTTGGACCATGCCCGTGATCTTGCCCGCAAGGCTGGAGTCTCATTGCTGCGAGTAGGTTGCTATGCAGGTGGCGACGGCAAGTTGGTCCGATACTATGAGTCCCAGGGGTTTCAGAGATTTGAGGGTTTGAACAGGAAACACGAATGGCCTGATCAAGTGCTTGCTCAACGGTTAGAGAGATGAATAAAGAAGGGAGATGATATTTATCCCCTTCGTGGAAATGATACCATCCTTGCTGTACTTGTTTTGCTTTTCAGCGATAGTGTGGCTATTAGATAAACGCCGCCACGCCCCTGCCTGAAGTCGTTCTAGTGCTCCTACAGCCCCAGCAAACCATCAGCAGCCTGCTTGCCTAGCTTTTCGAGCGTTCCCATGCTCAGCATTTCTAGCACACTGATATCTAGCCCAAACATCTGCTTCCACCAGGCCTGCATTTCTACCGCCACCATCGAGTCCAGGCCGAGTTGCGCAAGCGGCAGAGATACATCAATCTCATCGTCCACAGACCGCAGCACCAAACCCAGGAGCTTCTTCCCAATCTCCTGCGCCAACAAGGCAACTGACTGGGGTGTGTTAAGCGTTTCTGGGCTGGCCTTGGCTGCGCTCAGGAATTGTCGCAAACGGTCGCTGGAGGCAGTCGCATTGCCTTGGCTGCGGATGTTGCGAAAGACCGACATACGGACATCTTTGCGTAGCCTGGAGCTGCTGTCAGGACTGCTGAGGGGGATTACTGGTGCAATGCCCACGAGAGTAGTGTTTGGGTCGACGAGGCTCGACTTTGGCGGTTCATCCTCTTTGACCTTAGTTGTTGCCGAGAGCATTGCGGTCCCCAACACTTCCAGTAACTCTGATTCCTGCACGGCCCGCCAGCCTGTCCCCTTCATCTTGTTTAGCAGTTCATTTTGCTCGACCAGGTAGCCTGATCCCTCCACGGCACTAATGTTCAGCGACGTACAAGGGAGTCCCTTGCTTGTCCGGAACTTGACAAATGCGTCGAGGAAAGTGTTTGCACTGGCATAACCAGCCTGTCCATGCTGACCCACAATTCCGGAGAGTGAGCTAAATAGGATGAAAAAATCGAGATTCTGCGACTGAGTCTCGTTGTGAAGGTTCCACGTTCCTTTCACCTTGGGCGCCGTCGTTTCGTTCCACTCGTCGATGGTCATCTTCTGCCAGGCTTGGTCATGAAGCACCATTGTCATCTGGAGTACCCCTTTGAGGGGGCGAGGGGACTCCGCAACTGCCCGCGCTACGTCTGCCACATTAGTGACACTTCCGCGTACGAGATGCACCTCACAGCCCATGCTCTGGATCTCATTCACAAAGAGCTTGTGTCTGTCGGTTGCCCCAGCGCTGCGCGAGAGGAATGTGAGGTGTCTCGCTCCGTGCTGGACCATCCACACCGCTACAGACCGCCCCAAGCCTCCAGTCCCGCCCACGAGCAGATATGAAGCTGAGCTGTCAAGCACGGCCGTAGCAGACATTTTGACAGGCTGAATCTGTCCAAGCTGGAGTTCCGCCGATGTCGGGTCGCGAAATCGAAGCACAATCTTCCCAACGTGGCTGCCCTGCTGCATGTGCTGGAACGATTCTTGTATTTTGGAGCAAGGGAAAACCTTGTCGATCGGGATGGCTCGAATATGGCCATCGCGGAAGAAGTCCATCATGGAACGGAGTAGTCTTGCTGTCATGTTAGCCCTGGACCTCATGTGCGTAACGGCCGGCACTCACGGGCTGATCATCTCGGGTCGCTCCTTGCACATCTGGTCAATGTCTACACAACGGTAGCTACGATTGGCAAGGAACAATTCCATATCCAGCTTGCCTCCGCCGAGAAGGTCACGCTTGCCAATCTCTACCAAAGTTCCCCATTTCGCAATGCAGCGCCAAGTTGCATGGAGCAACTCACCCGAGAGTGAGTTGAGCGCCAGATCAATGCCTCTACCGTTAGTTTGTCTTAGCAGATCTTCTTGGAAGCTCACCCCCCGCGAGTTGAATATGTGATCTCTCGAGATGCCAAGCTCCTGTACAAGGAAGTTAATCTTTCTCTCACTGCTGACCGTTGTAAAGATTTCGGCGCCAATCATCCGAGCTAATTGGATTGCAGCTAGGCCCACGCCACCACATCCGCTATGGATGAGAACAGACTGCCAGCAGAATCAGAACCACTGCTTTTCTCGGAGAAGATTCTCACATACCTGGCCTCGCCGAAGTCCCCCGACGTTGATGAGCGAGTAAATGACCGTAGCAAAGACCAGCGGCATGGAAGCTCCGTTGATGAAGTCGAGTTCATCCGGGAGCCTTTCGCAGAGCTTCTCGGTGGTCGTGACAGTCGACGCAAAGACATCAAACCCTACGAGGGCTACTCTGTCCCCAACGCTGAGCTTACCTGCCTTCGGTCCAACGCGACGCACGATCCCCGTGGCCTCGTAGCCAAAGGTAGGAGGGGTCACCTCGATGATACCCATCGCCACCAGAACATCCTGCCGGCGTTGTCAGTATGTCTGCGACTTCAATATAATAGGAAGCGAGTCATTTACGCGGAAGTTGAGGCCGGCGGCGTGGATCTCGACTTGAACCTCATCGTCCTGGAGTGCTTCCCCGTCCACAATCGCACCTTCCCAATGCAGCGTGTCAAGCCGCCCCGGCTGACTAATCGTCAGCCGCGCCTCACTGGTCACTTGACCAGCCTCCCCGTCGCTTGCCGAGGAGACGGGGAAGAATCGATGCAGTCGCGTCACCCCATTCTCAACAACGTATTCGAAATCGGGCTCAATCTCTCCGTCATTAACTCTTTCGGAGAAACTTTGAAACACGCTGGCAACAGTTTGACACCCTCGCGGGCTCTCCATGTCATCTGCCTCACAAGTTGCAAAAGCAATGCCCAGCTCTGAGCGGATACACCGAGCCAGACCGTGTATTTGCGCGAAGCTTGGGTCTGCACATTGACTCCGGGATGGCTGCGTGACCCATAAAATGCCAGAGTTAGCGATGTTGTTGATGAAAGCTCTCAGCTGCTCAAGCTTCGTGGCATCCAGCTGCTCCAGGAACGATGTCTGCCCATCCAGGAAGGCGATTATGTCTTGCCCCGGTGGGGGAATATCTGCAAGGCTGCAGTAAGAAATTTCATACCCGCGTGCGAATAATTGGTCAATAACGGGATGAGATTTGGAGGATCCAGTTGAGGATTCGGAAAGAACAGTGGCTTTCCTCGCCGGGAGGTGGTCACGTCGGGGTCTCCCTACAATAACATGACTGATGTGTCTTGGCCCGTCGGAATCGAAAGCAAGCTCGCCAGTGATCTCGAGACCTGCCGTGGCTAACTTCGTTTGCCAGGTTTCCAGATCGACATACGGCTCGGTAGATCTGCCGTCATCGACCCCATTCTCCCAGTTGGGAAGAAGCCCAAGGACATACTTGGACCACGAGAGACCGGGCTGTAAGGACTGCAGCAGAATCCGTCCTGATGGGGCGAGAAGCTGACGAACTCGGGTGAGGGACTCTGAAAGCTTAGGAGTACTGTGCAGCACTCCTGCCGCAATGATAAGATCGAAGTCCCTCTCATCGAAGCCCTGGGATTCGGCTTGAGTTCCAATGTCAAATGCGTGAAAACTCATATTGGGGAAGCCTTGGAAGCGCGCCTTGAGGGCTTCAATCATGCCTGGAGATGGATCGGACACAGCGTATTGCGAGAAAAGCACCTGGCCGTCAGGCCGAGTCAGATTTTCAACAATGCCAGCTGTGGCCGAGCCAATGCCTGCGCCCAACTCCAGAACTCGGAGGTTGGGCTTCTGGTGGCCAAGGCGATTGAAGAATGCAGATCCATCAAGTTCGTTCAGGAAGCGAAGGAATTTCCCAAGTGCGTTTTCTGTATCCAAAACTTCAAAGGCCTTTTTACGACCAGAAAGCATAGCAGGTGCATTGTCTGTGACTAGGGCGATCGCTTTGACAATGTGCGCAACTGGTGTTGACTCCAGTGATTTTGCGAGGGCTTCAATACGAGCGTTCAATGTGGCATCATCCAGTTCTTCTGAATAACAAGGGACCTCGTCGAGCCATGTCTTGTATCGTCGAAGTTCTGGAATGACATCTAGACCGGCTATCGATCTTCGAGATGCATCAATTGAGTAACTGACAAGCTCATCCAACCTTGCCGCGTGATCTTGATCTACTCGCGTCGGCTTCACAAGAGTACCGAGAGCTGCAGTCTCAAAATGTGGCACCCACTCACTTCGGGCGGTGATAGGCGCGTGTTCCTCTTTGCCACCATTTGTAAAAGATGTCAGACGAACTTTCGAGAGCTCGATGATGGTCTCACCACCAGCTGAAACCGTGCCTGTTCCACAAACCCCGCTACCGGTCGGCACAGCTATCGCTGACACCAGAAGGTTGTTGACAGAGCAGCGGCGGAGAATTAACGAGCCCACACTTGCGGGGATGACTTGACGGTAGTCATACGTGAGTCCGTACCGAGCAGCTATACTAAGAAGTTGAAAGTAGGAATCTAAGATGACAGGATGAAGGTGGTAGAATTGCTCGTCTCCATGCCAATTGTTGCGGACTCGTGCACGAGCTATTCGTGCGCCGGTCGTTGTCGTTGTGATACCTTCAAGACTTTCAAAATGGTAGCCATAGTCGAGGCCCTCGCTGCGCATTGTATCGTACCAACGCTTGCTGGAAGCTTTGCGCGGCAAGTTCTCCTGCTCGCCAGCCCGATTTCTCATGGCGACTGTTTCGTTCCGAGCCCGAATCTCGCCGGAGGAGTGTTTTATCCACGTGTGTCCATTATGTGATGAGATACTGAACTCCCACCATTCGCTGTCCAGCGAATCTGTTAGACGGAGGCGATGGAAAGTTGTCACAATCTCTTTTGATGAGCTCTCGTTGAGAACCAAGGCGGTGCGCACAGCAATATTTCGAAACTCCACTGCTTCTTCGATCCTCGTGATTTGACGGATAGCTTCAGCCGCCATGGCGATGTATCCCGCGAAAGGGAATATGATATCCGTGTTGATTTTGTGGTCACGTATCCATGGAGCATTCTCAATGTGCAGCAAATTTCGCCACGCAGGCTCAAGGTCTGTGGTTTCAAGGACCTTTGCGCCCAACAGGTCATGGTGCGGGTATTTGCGCATGCGCCACTCATGGGCGACGCGTGACTCGCTCCAATGAGTGCGATGATGATCCCACGGGTAGGAGGGCAGATCTGACAGGGTTTTTCCAGTGGGCATCAAAGCCTGAAGATTGAAGGGTACATGCTGAGCAAAAAGTTGGCCAAGAGCCGAGAGCCAACTTTCAGCGCTGTCAGTTCGTCGGGTCAGAGATGAAATGTATGCTGCGCTGCTGGAGCTGTGGGTTAGAATCTGGCGCATAGGCCCGGCCAAAGCTGCATGGGGACCAACTTCAAGGAACACCTGCTTAGAGGGGCCAACGTGCTGTTTGATAGCGGCCCTTACGGCTGACGTGAACAACACGGGGCATTCCAAGTTGGTCTGCCAGTACTTAGGTCCGAATCTGCTCTTTGCGGCTGGGGCGAAGTATTGGCCTGAAACGCTTGAGAAAAATGGAAGAGTGTGCACGTTGCCCACGACGCCGGCGTCGGTCATGCTCGCTTTGTATTGAGTCCCGATCTCGGCCATATGTGGCGAGTGATAAGCCTTCTCAACTTTGAGCACGGTCGCCAGGGCCCTAGAGTCCGACTGCTTGATGCTCTTGATTATCTCTTCCAATGGACCTGCGTCTCCAGATATTGTTACACTGTTCGGCGCGTTGTCGCAGGCGAGCACTACGCCAGGCACGAGATGTTTCTTGGCAGCTTCCCAACTCATACCCAACGCTCCCATGGCGCCCTTGGAACCCTGTCGCGTTGTTGCTAGCCCACGCAGAAATGCCACGATAATAGCCTCGCGGGCGCTGAGGCCACCAGCGGCGTATGCGGCGGCAATCTCGCCGCTGGAGTGGCCAAGCACCGCGGCCGCGCGGATTCCAATCGAAGCATAAGTGTCCACTAAGGCAATCTGTAGGGCTGTGCATAGAGGCTGAGAGTACTCGGCTTCATCAACCCGACTCTTCCGTGCAGGCTTGCGGAGCTCTTCGTCAATCGTCCACGATGGAGCTAGCGGGCCTAGCTCCTGAAGAGCCTTGTCGAGGGATGCGATGGTGTTACAGAAGACAGGGTTGCTTTTGGAGCGGAGGATCTCGTAGCCCATGCGTGGCCATTGCGCGCCTTGCCCAGTGAAGACCATGAGCAGAGAAGTGTCGCGGCTTTGTGGGGCCTTGGTGGAGGGAGGAGGGGCGGGCAGCGTGATCTTGTCACTCGTGCCGACGGCATATGTGCGATATGGCAGATGCTCTCGTTTGTTAGCCAGGGTGTATGCCACATCTGGCAGCAGGTCTGGAGATCTCTCAAGGAAAGCCTCATACTTCTCACCCATGGTCTTGAGAGATGCCGGGGTATTTGCGGAGAACAGCAATAAATGTGGTGTGTTTGAAGCTGCTCTTGTGGATTTTGGTGAGTCGATGAAGCTGGCCGCTGACTCGATGATAGCATGGGCATTGGAACCTCCAAGGCCAAAGCTATTGATGCTCACGCGCTCATCACGGCCTTCTGGCCATGCTGTTGGCTCAGTAGGAACGACGAGATTCGCATCCTCAAATGGAATTGCAGGGTTGCGTGGAAAGCATTTGATGTTTGGGGGGATAATGCGGTTTTCCAAGGAAAGGACGGCCTTAAGAACGCTGACGAGGCCCGCCGCACCCTCTGCATGGCCGAGATTCGCCTTGACTGAGCCAATGTGCACGCCGGCTTTGCCGAAGCATGCAGACACGGCCGCCACTTCAATGGGATCCCCAGTTCTTGTCCCCGTGCCGTGGCACTCGAAGAAGCCTGTTCGGGCAATTTCTGCAATGCCAGCATTCCGGTATGCTTGCCTGATTAGCGCTTCTTGCGCCTGAGAGCTGGGGTGTGAAACTGTTGGTGTGTGACCGTTGTGGTTGGCTGCCGAGCCGGTCACGACTGCGCGGACAGGGTTGCCGTCCCTGACCGCGTCCGCTAGGGGCTTGAGGTAGATTGCGACAGTACCCTCACCGCGCGCGTAGCCGTTTGCGTTGGCTGAGAAGGTGTTGCATGAGCCATCGGGACTGAGAACGCCTTGCTCCGACTTGGCGGCGGTAAAAGCTGGGGCCATGATGATGTTGGTGCCGCCAACGATGGCGGATGTGCAGTCGCCACGCGCAATGGACATGCATGCCTCATTGACGCCGATGAGAGAAGCGGAACAAGCAGTCCGTAGCGTCACACTGGGGCCGTGCAGGTCGAGCTCGTGGGAGAGGCGATTCGAGACCATGAAGTCGTTCTGGCCCAGGACCTGGTAGATACCATGGGCCTGCGTGTCCCGCACCGAGATGTCGTACCAGTCCTGGCCGTAGCAGCCGACGTACACGCCAACATTGGTACCCTTCCACCGCGTCTCGCCGGCGTCATCGATGGCCTCGCGGGCGACCTCGAGAAGCAAGCGCTGCTGGGGGTCCAAGGTCTCGACCTCGCGGCGCGGCATGGAGAAGAACGTGGTATCCAGCGCGGCGAGGTCGTTGGTCGAATCGAAAAAGTACCCCTGCTGAGCAATGACGGTGCCGGGCTTTTTGTGCGGTGAATGGAAGGCGGAGATGTTGTAGCGCGAGGAGGGCACGGGGCCGCGAGCGTCGCGGCCAGCGTGGAGGAAGGACCACAGCTCCGAGGGGGAGTGGATGCCTCCGGGCAGTCGACATGCCATGCCGCAGATGGCAACAGGTTGAAAGGTCGGGGCTGGGGTTGAGGGTGAGGTCGGGGGCTTGTGGTGATTGTCTGTCGCGTTGGTCGTTGATGTCGAGCCATTATGACCATTGGCATTGAGACCGTTGAGTCTGTTGTCCCCGTTCGTGGAAGTGTTTCCATTTGTTCGGCCCAGGTGATTTGTGGACCCATTGGTCCCGTTGGAATGGCCGCTCATGATGGTCTAGTTGTTTCCAACGGAATGGAAATGGGAGTGGGGGAGTGAGAGTGGATGATGCCGTCTGCCCTATTGATCTCTCTTGATCATAAGTTGTGCGTTTTCGATATCGTAATAATGCAGAGAGTGCCATGTGGTGTCTATAGCGCAAGCAAAGATGGCTCCAGCTATCTCGGAGCAATGTCTATAGGTACAAGATCATACTCTACTCAGCTTTCTAGGCCTGGGCTTGCTGTACGAATAGGAGGATATTATACATTCCACCAGGTTACTATGCCTGCTTACTCTGTTGTGCTCTATCTACATTGACTCTGTACTTCAAGGTCGCCCATTGAATGGAAGATTACTATTTTTCTGGCGACATCCATATGGTCTGTGCAAACCAAGCAAGCGCTTACCCATTATCCTCAAGCTGATATCAAACTAATTCTGAGCAACATCAACTTGGTCTCTTAGTAAGATCTTTTGTCCAGGGTAAGAGTAAGAGGGCCTAGTGTAAGACCGACGGTTCCAATGATACACCCGTCATTACCGCTTTCCCGTGATAATCCTTTATACAGTACTAGGTATCGTCTCGTATCGGAGTATCCGCGTAGTAAGCCCGTCAGTCAGCCGTCAATGCAACGCTAAGCACCCGGCCAACACCCACATCCATCCTGTCAGCTGCCAGTCCTGGGGCCCAAGGACCAAGAACAGAACAGAGGAGGACAATGGGAAGTCCGGCGTCTGCCTGGCTCCGGCGTCTGCCCGGAGTAAGAGTAGGAGTAGGAGTAGGAGTTGAGAGGCGAGGATGTGGCCCGGCGTGTGTTTAACTGCTGTATCCGCCTTCCCCCGTCAGCTCTGATTCTATCTCAGCCTCGACTGACATCTACCAGCGTCAACTGGACAAGGACGAAGGGAGCATGGAGAAAACCACGAGCCAGAGCCGGGGCCTCGACCAGGATCCGGAGGCCAGAGTGATCCGGCAAGACGAGGCCGCGTCCGGGTCCCAGTCACCAACGCCGGCGCCGCAAAAAAAGCACTACTCCTTCTACCTGTCGATTCTGATGCTGGCGGTGATTGCCCTGATCGTGTCCTGGGATGTTACGGCCCTGTCGTTGGCTTTGCCGGTAAGTATTTTGCCTCACATGGCCACGGCGCTACCGTCAAGCTAACCAATTCATCTCGCAGGTCATAGCCGACCAGCTGCACGGGACCAACTTCCAGTCCTTCTGGGCCAACATCGCCTTCATCCTCGGCATAGCCGTCACCCAGCCCGTCTACTCCAGCATCTCGGATGTGGTGGGCCGCAAATACGTCCTCTACGCCTCCATCATCCTCTTCGGGATCGGGTCGATCGTCTTCGCCACCGCAACAAACATGGACATTATCGTCGTCGGCCGGCTGATCAAGGGTCTGGGGGCAGGCGGGCTAGACGTCCTGCAAACCATCATCCTCTGTGACATCACGACCATGAAGGAGCGCCCGCGGTGGCTGGGCGTTATGTCCATGGCGAATGCCGTGGGCGCCGTGACGGGCCCCTTCATCGGCGGCCAGTTCGCGCAGGAGGTTGGATGGCCCTGGCTGGGCTGGATCAATCTCATCACCGCGGGCGCCACGGGCGTTCTGGCCTTCTTCTTCCTCCATCTCACTCCGTTAGAAGGGAGCGTCAATGAGAAGATCCGCAGACTCGACTGGCTCGGCTTCGCGCTGTTCATCGTCATCGGCACTACCATTGCCCTACCGCTCAGCTGGGCGGATACCCTCTACCCCTGGGGCTCATGGCAGACGCTCATCCCGCTGCTCATCGGCCTCCTGCTGATCGTTCCCTTGGGGTTCGTCGAGAACCGAGCCGTAGCGCCCATGATCCCATACCAGATCTTCGACAACATCTCCATCATCACGGGAACCCTATCCGGTGCGTTCTACGGCGCCCTCCTAAACCCAGTCCTCCTCTACCTCCCGCTCTTCTTCGAAGCCGTCTACCTGGAAACACCGATCCAAGCGGCCAAATCCGTTCTCCCGCTCTGCTGCCTCGTCGTGGCAATGAGCATCATCGTCTCCCTGCTCATCGACTGGAGACGCAAGTACCGCATCGCCCTCTGGACAGGCTGGATCATCACCGCTATCTTCCTAGGTCTAAACTACATGGTTGACGCAGATTCCACCCGCGCGCAAGCCTATGCTTTCCAGGCAATCCTAGGCGCAGGACTTGGCACGACTCTCGTCGCGACAATGATCACTGTCCTCGCGAGCGTGCGAAAGGTCAACGACGAGGGTCTCGCAGCGGGGATGCTGGTGACAGCGCGGTTCATGGGATCCCTGCTCGGCCTGGCGATCTGCTCGACGGTGTTCAATTCCATGTTCGAGCGCGGAATGTCGCAACTGACCGGGACCGGAACCGAGTTGCCCGAGTCTATTTCCGTGCTGCGCGATGCAAGCCATGCGGTCGGGTTCATTCCGCAGATGAAGGAGATTCACGATGTGGATGCAGAGGTGATGCGGGTTGTGACGGGTGCTTATGAGGATGCGTTCCATACTATCTGGGTGGTTTTGGCGGCGATTGCGGGATTGGCGGCGGCGCTTTCGTTGCTTACGAGGCAGAATTCGTTGGAGAAGGAGGATGTTGGGAGGCAGGGGTGGAAGGTGCCGGAGGGTTCGTAGGACTTGGAACTGGTCTTGGACTGGACTGGTCTTGGTTTTGGTTTTAACTGAGTGGGTAGGGTAATCTCTCTACCCTGCATTGGGATGTATCTTAACTAGGGTAGACGGTTCGAAAAGAGCCCTGTACATAATCTCCAATAAAACAAAAAGCCTACCTCTATATATCTACAGCCCTATACTAGTATACTATAACACACCAACACAACGCACAAGCTATCCACAACCTTAGCAACCCCCTGCTACCCTACCTACCTACCTACCTACCTATCCCCGCAGTGCAATCCCCACCCCCCCGCTCCAAACACAAAAGGTAATAAGCAACCACATCCCTCACCTGCTCCTCAAACCCCCTAAACTCCATTCCCAGAACCTTCGCCGACTCCTGCGCATCAACCCTGAACACCGACGATGGCAGACTCCCCTTCCCCCGCAATACTCGCCTCTCAACAGCCTCTGGGAACCACCGCGCCACAATCCCATAACACAAATCCAACCGCGTCCCCATTTCCCCGCCCGAGCTCAGAATGTACAGTCTGTTCCCCGGGATGGATGGGTTCAGCGTGCGCACGTGCGCTTCCGCCACGTCGTCTAGGTGCACTGTAACCCCTGGTTCTGGCGCTGGCGCTGGCGCTGTCTGCGTCTGCATCTGAAGGGAGGATTCAGATCCAGATCCAGACTCAGATCCAGACTCAACAACAGCCCTAAGTATAATCCGATTCGACCCAGCACCCAGCAACTCCCGCGGGTCATCAACAAGCTCATTCACCCCAAACACATGCCCGGGCGCAAGATGCACGACATGTTGTCATTAAACTCTCTTTTTAGGCTTTTCATCCGTCTGAGGCGTTTCAGATGATCTGATTTGGATGTAGGCGGTATTCCCACGACCCATGTCTCTAGTTGGGGAAGTTTTCGGTCTCGGTAATGTTGATAGTAAGCCTCGGGGTTCCGAATCCGTTCCTTCAACAGTAAGGTGTCCGGGCCAATCATGAGAATTTGACAGCCGTCACGGAACCAGGACTGAAATATTCGCATTGTCGGATCGACGTCTCTCAAAGGATGCAGATAACGTCTGCGAACCAATTCTGACGGCTTGATTTTGAGCGCTGCGTGTAGTGCTGCAACATCCGATGCCGATAGATATACAATGATGGCCTCGGCGAGTTCATAATAACTCTCGTTGGTGAACAGCGTTCGGAGCCATTGATTCTGTACATTATTTTGGCACAGGGCAAGCTGGTCCATTCTGATTGACAAGTGGAACGCAGGGGAATAGGATGGAAACAAGTGTACAGCGTGGAAATATTCAGCTTATGAGAGGAGTATACGGGTAGGGGTCATGGAAGTTCACAGTTTGAGAAGAGGTACCGGACGGGCGGTCATATTATACAATTAGTCTCCTCCTGGCCGCCTGCACGCTATATACCTAGTTGCTCTTGTGCACAACAAACCGGATCTCCAGAGAATGAGAGTGGCTCCTAAGAGCCTCAAGCACGGTCCTGGGAGGCCCCCCGGGGGGACGTGGTGACCTACCCCCACTATCCACGGTAGCCTCCTCACGTTATATATTTCTTTCGTTTCACGTACCTAAGATACCAATACCCACCGCATGCAAAAGCGACAGCACAAACTGCTATTCACTCGTACGGTCGCTGGGTCTTTTTGATTTGTCAAGCAAAATCTGTGATATTTCTGCATATATCACAGACAGCTAGGGCCTTTCGGGACCTTGATTCTGAGAACTTTTTTTGCTACGCAAGCCTGGATATATGTGGAATAGGCGCCAGTGACCCATTCGCGACTGCTCATCGTATTGCGGCCTGACTATCATATTCCTGATCCTTCTCCTGACCATCTGGTGTACAGCTCTTCATGGACTGATTTGATTCTACTTCACTGCAAATGCAGATGGTTCGGACAGGCTATAGATCCGAATTTTTCCGAAAAGCTGCGATGATCTGACCCGAAACTGCTTCTCATTAATATTTTCAGGCAAATATATGCCAAAAGCTAGCGGGTCTGTTGCGGGCATATGTCAATAGTCGGTACGAAATGCAAGCGTCAATTGCATGAAGAGGTGAGGATATCCGCAAGGAGGGTGGTATGGAGCCAAGCAGGTTGATTCATCGTAAAAGTTTAAGGGACAAGATAAGATAATAGCTAACAAAGAATGGAATCAAACAATTATTTCCTCGCTTTCCTCGACAATCTCTTCCACAATCTCCTCAACAACAGATTCGCCTTTGGCTTCCGTAATGGTTGGTGTGTCCTTGGCCACTCTAGGATCGTCGGCTTTCTCAGAAAAACCATACGCGTTCTTCTCTTCAGACAAGATGTCCTTTTCACGGCGGATCCAGGCAACCCACTCGTTGAGAATACGTCGGCGCTTCTCCACCACAACAGTATTAGCAATGTCGACAGCATATCTGTCTTCTTCCTCAAATTCCTTGGAATACTCCCGAAGATTTTTTCGTACTTGCTTTTGTTCCTCCTTACTGAGAAGAGTCTCGGGCCGAGGACGCCAGAGAAACTGTTTGAATTTATCTGTAGGGTGTTCTGCCATTGTCTCTCCGGAGAAACTATGGATATTCCAACCATTCTCCATCTAAGAGCGAGGGATGTTAGCAATCAAGACTCGCTCGTTGAGAGTTCAGTAGAAAGTTGCGTACCGAATGCGTCCATACACTAGCACTGCTGACCACGTAACGACCAGTGGGGTCCCAGTCGATGTTCGTGACACCGTAGTGATCAACCGTCTTCAACAGTTGAAGGTTTGCTGCCAGATCTCTTTCATTTTCATTCTTCTCTCCCTCAAAGTCCATATCCCAGAAATCGAGGCCAAAGTTGATTTGAGAATGGACGGTTGCAACGACAACAAAACGTCCCTTGGGAGACCAGTAAATGGCATTGCTAGTCTTGTTTTCGATAGTACGCAAAAGCTTGAAGTTGCCTGTCTGTGAACCCTTCTTCTCCGGTGCGAAGAACGAAACAGCCGTCTTGGGTAAAACGTTAGGTCCAGATGGCGTCACACAGGTCGTTATGAGTATGAAACGTTTGCCATTAGGCTCCCACGCAAAGTTGATGACAGTATCATGGACGTTTTCAACCACCTCAATAGGAACACCCTTCTCACGCACTCGGAAAATTTCAAGACCGGTGGCCATTGACTTCTTAGATTTAGAATGGCGGTCAACTTTCACGCAGACATAGAGGCCTTGAGACTGCCAATGTAGCTTCACATCGGACACATTAAAGAGGTTACGGGTTCGAATAATCTCCTTGGATGGCACACCCATAAGGGCGACGCGGGCCGGATTGCTGCCGACTTCCGGAGTCCAGAAGCAAAGCAGCTGCTCGTACAGTTTGACTCCGTCGCGAGTTACCGTCGCTGGTGTCCACTCGAAGTCCGTCACGCCTTCAATTTTAATAGACGATCTATCAAGCAAGTTCATCCGCGGCAACTCGTAGATAGAGATCGACTGGTACGGAAGAATTCTTGCCACATACTTTTCATCAGAAGACCACTTGAAAGCTGGCCACTGAACCTTCTTTTTGGGCTCCGCGTCGCCCTCAGGGCCAGCATGATCATGCGAAACAAAGGAGCGCAGCGGCTTCCCCGTGACAATGTCCCAAACGATGATGTTTTTCCCGTCCTCCTCGTAAGTCAGCAGAGACTGTTCCTGTCCGACTTCGACTGGGCGAGCCGACCATGTAGTCAGGTAACCCTCACCAGGAGAGAACTCGATCAATTGGACGAATGGATGTGGAAACTGTTTTTGTTTGGCGAGAGTGGGACCGCCCCACAGCTGCACCCCCTGAGGGTGGACGGATGCAAGATAGGTACCCTTGGGGGACCACTGCACAAAAAGCTGCGTCCAGTGGGGGCGATCGACGACGTTTTCTGGGGCGTCCCTTTTATTGTTCCAGAACACACCGACCGTGTCACCGCGGTAGAGGGCGAACTGGTCACGAGCCTTGGCGTCACCCAGCCATGAGCGTAGATGGTCCCTCTCCTTGAACGGTTCAATATAGGGAGCTTTGTATTCCTCGTCGATCCGACCCTCGCGGCCATAATGATCAATATCCGTTAATTTATTCACTAAAAGGGTGTATGTCCTGTCAAACGGTTTTCTGTCCAAGTGTTTGACGGCAGCGAGGGCTTGTTCAGGACTGTCGAACTCGACAAACGCGAAACTACCGATAAATCGTCAGCAGAGTAATATTCATTGTCCTCTTCATCCTTACCCTTCCGTCATGCTCCTCTCATTAAGAGGCATGAAAATAGCATCTTCTGAGGTATGTCCAACAGCGCTGAGCTTCTTCAGCAAAACCTTGGCAAGCTTCTGCTTCTTTCCCTGTTCCACAACGGGGAGTCCATCAACCACTACAAATGTCTCCAGACCCTCCTCGAGCTTCACTTCAAACTGTGCCTTGAGATCTGCATACCGAGTCAGCTTCATGCGCCAGTCTGGAAAGCACCATGATGAATTCAAAGCGACAGACCGGAGAAATCAAATTCCTCTTCCTCGTGTAGCTCTTGTTCAGAGAGCGTGCTGAAACTGGTTGCCATACTGAGGTACGGTTCGGTTGACCAGAAAGAATGGGGAAAACAGAGATCAGGAAGGAGCCAAAATGCAGTTGTCAAAGCGGGACAATTCCTTTTTTCTTGCTGTTGTTCTCAAGGTAACCGTCGCAATTCTTAATTTGAGCTCAGGCTTCAGAATTCCAGAGGATTTTGTGCGCGACCGGCTAGTGCTGAATCAGATCTGAGTCAACGTGCGGCACGTGATACGGCGTCCGCACTCGCGCCTCTGCCAAGCAATATGATCATTATGTAAGATGGCCTTCCATTCGGCTGCCTCGCGCGTCCCCAACAAACATTCACTTCTACTGTACCCAGACGCGTTCCAACGGGCAATCCTGCGCGTCACTGACCGGGTATCGCTCATCTTCGTTCTACGTTTGAAACCATTAGGATGGGGTCATCTAGCATGTGGTTATTGCCTTCTATTTCCCCGGCCCCAGCATCGACGTACGAGGGATAGCTCACTTGGCTTCTTTCTGCCCGGATTGCACGGTGATGCCTCCAATTAACTTGCCTGCGTTCAAATGTGCGAGATTCCTAGTAACCAGACGATCGTTACTGTCGGGCTGGTATTCCCCAGAAACACAATATCTGTGGAGTATATAATCTAGAGCGCTGTGCACTCGTCTTTAAGCCGCGATGATTCTGCGGTATGTGCCAATGGTGTCTTCCCAGAACCGCGTGAAGCAGGAACAGATCTGCAAGCGGCGCAATAACCTGCTCCGTCGCCACAATGATTTCTGGCGGCTGTACGCGATTCGCAGCTGGACCACGTTGGAGATGCCGAACGGCCGGATCTACACGTATCGATCTCATCCTCAAATCCCGGCCCCAACAGACCGTGAAATGGTAAGTCCCCGGCGGCGTAGAAAGAACTTGATGTTGACAGATTCAGCGGGAACGACCCCAGCCAGCCGTGCACAAAACACCGGCGGACTATGGTCCTCCGGATCTGATCGACATGGTGTTGCCGACACTGCCCTCCCTAAAGGTGCGTGGACGCCGAAGTCAACTCTGGGACCTGCTATCGACTGAGCCTGAACGGCCGTGGAGTTGATGCTTGTATCTCCCATGTTCGGCCGCACCGTTTGTCCTCGACTGTTGGGTCCTAAATTCGTCTACTCCATAGTACGCAGCCTAGCGATAAAATAAGTGCATGGTGGTATAATAATGAGGGGTTCTTCCTGGCAAGCTTTCGCTGTAGGGCTAAGAGCGGCAGGATATAGACAAATATACAAAGTTGAATAGCGCCCGCCATAATTAGAGGATATTCCTGCTGGCTGTCATATGCCATGTGTCGTGCAATGTGAAAGCGGTGCCAACACCAGGTGAAAGATAAAGACCAGCTGTCTCGCAACCGCCGCCCATACAAGAAAAAACGCGTCTTTTCCATGCTCAGAAAGTGTCATTATTTGATATCTTAGTGCATTCGTCGATCAGATCATGGAGGTCGCCGATGGCCCATACAACACTCAACAGATTACAGGCAATGAACGCTCCAAGACACCGCCATAGACGTGCGGATGAGTCTAGCACTACCCGAGGAGTTTCCACCCTCGAGTATGGCGCTCGTCGGCCCTGAACGAGCCCACGTGTGTACTGGTCCCGGTAATTCGACGATTCAAACAATTTCAGCCTCAGAGAGGTGGACATCGCCACCCCACGGAGTTACAAGTGGCAAAAAAATCGCGTTTCACCGTGATGGGAAGGGCTCTTCTAGAGACATGGGCTTTGAAGATCCATCCAGCGGAGAAGACCTGCTACATATGGCCAAAATCTCATTGGAGCTGCTGCGAGAGCTCTCAGCCAGGAATGCGGAAGCTCAGGTGAAAAACACAACCGGCCAGCAGAGGCGTTTCCAT
Source organism: Aspergillus sp. PM3604 (assembly GCA_025768815.1). Classification (NCBI taxonomy): domain Eukaryota; kingdom Fungi; phylum Ascomycota; class Eurotiomycetes; order Eurotiales; family Aspergillaceae; genus Aspergillus; species Aspergillus sp. PM3604. The sequence goes on along the minus strand of JAMFNW010000094.1, from coordinate 21,229 downwards.
CGGTTTGCCCAAAAAGCCCACAGGGCCAGGAGATGGATATACCGTTCTGTGCAGCAGACAGGACTGATTATGGCTCGACAGCAGGTCCAGATGCTCGAGCAGGGCCTGGATGGTCAAGCCGAGTTCTCCCCTGTAATTGCAGGTGATGCCGGGACGGTGAGGGCTTTGACACAAAGATATCCCCTTCGCATTCGAATACTTTCGACCCTTGTTCTGGTGATTCGATTCCTACCAGAGGGTGTTAAACAGTCAATTAATCTCCATGACCGCGCGGACGTGGCGAGAGTCTTTGTGGCCCTGGTGAATCGCTGGTTATCTGAGGCTGACGGGGAAGGAGCTTTGGCCACCCGGGGATCTACGAGGCAGCTTGCAAGCGCTGAGAAGTCGGCCAAGATAGTTGAAGCAGGATAGATTATGGGCTAAGATTACTGCATTCTCGGTGGTGAAAGCATGGCCTTTGAAAAGCCCGTCTCTGATTTCCGTTCCAGAGGATCCCCGGCACTAAGCCGCCGTTAGCTAGTTTTCTGGCCATTTAAATATTGGAGATTGATAAATTTCGTATGCCATCATGGCCGCCCATACAACTGCCGCCTGTAGATTCAAATTGGGTGACATTCGCTCCTGCTGCTGCAAAGATATCCATTAGATCTATTACCTCGCATGAAGATGAAACCGTCCCCGCCAAGCCTACCTAAATTTTCCACAAGCCTACGTCCTCCACTCGGGTTGGACCAGGTCCGAACGGTGTTGCCGTACCTATCCCCCCCACAGCTTGAGTGCGCGTAGCTATGGATTGACGAAGCTCGAATCCTCCAGGATTCCTCATTCACGTTAGTCGCGTTGGTCGACCGAATGTGGGGCCTGACCGGCGAAGAGGTGGCCTTTGCGCAACTCCGAATCTATGGGCCGTTTACCGTGGACTGGATACAGCATGCGATACCCGACCTCCGTCCGACACAGATGGTCCTGGCCCAGTGGATTGTGGAACACAACCGGCTTATGATGGAGTGTCCCAAGCCGGTTGTCTCCGGATCGCACCGCATGCTGCAACGTCTCCTCACGCCAGATATCCTCGCAGGGCTCTTAGGCCTCTCCGCCTCGCAGCGGAGGCGTGTCAGTCGACGGCTCCGTCCTATGGGGGATGCATGGGACCCGACTGGGCAATATCCTTACTCTACGGCCGATCGGCTATGGAGTGTGGCGATGCGGATGGAGCGACGATGGTGGCGGTCACTCTGGCCGGGGCGATCGCACGAAAGGCCAGTCACTCTCAACCAGGTCATCGGCGTCTTTCCCTGTCTTGAACCGAATGCTGTGGACCAGGTCGCGCAGTTTCTAGAGCGGCGGGCATGGCGTGTGGGAAGGGCACCTGCTACATTGGAGGACGTGATGTTGTATCTACAGCGAGAAAAGCGCGCGTCAGATGCAGACATGTATTATGCGCGCAAGCGCTTGGGGCTGGAGCAGGACAGCACGAAAAGTTTGCGAGCTCATTGACAGGAAGTATTTGAGAAATGATCACGTCTACTTTTTTTATTCTCTTATATGAAGCATCGGTTCTGCGACATGGCTACGTCCGCATGGATATTTCTCGACAACCCTTAATCCCGTAATTCCGCAATCCCAAATCCCAACTCATCATACCCACCCGGACGAAGGCATCCCCATACGCGGCATATTCCATTGCTTCTTCCACTCATGCTCCGCTACTGCCTCCCGCTCCTGTGCCTGCTGTAGCGCGTCACGTAGCTTCTGGGCTGCTCCCCAAATGCGAGGGTGGCCGGCCAGGTTCACTTCTGGCTCGAAATACTGAAGTAGTGACAGCTCCTGTGATACGTCGATCGCCACGGCGGTCAGATGCTGGAAAATATGCAGACAGTGCTCGTAGAATTGATTCTCGCGCTCCTGCTGCTCCCACCGTTGTCGCTTGTCTTTCAGAGTTTCGGGAACCGACCGTCGCCGAGCAGATTTGACTGCTTGGAGTCGGGTGCGGGTGGTGGCCAGCGCCATTGTGGATCCACGGGCCAAGGCAATTTGGTGATCGAGCGGATTGATGTCCGGAAGATCAAATCCAGCTGGTGGGGGCACGGTTTGTGCTTGAGATGGTAATCCCAGCTTGGGACAGTCGGGTGAGCGACTGTAGATGCTTGCATCGTCTTCGTTGCCAAGCATGGAGCGACTGGACGACATTCTTTTGTTTGCAGATCTCGGCACAGTCTCGTTGTCGATGACGAGCGTAAGGGCTGTCAATGTGTCCAGCTGTGGACGCCCTTGGTGGATCAGACCTCAGGAGTGCAAACACCGCATACTTATAATGAGATCCCCCTGGGGTCTCGGTCATTACCTCTCGTATTGGTCCCGTACCACACCTGCCGGTTGCTGTATACTAATCCACAACACGTTTCGCCCGGCGAGAGCCCGCATCGTCCTGTTACATACATTCGGTGGATCCCAGGATACGGCCCTTTGTTTCATTGAAGCTTAACACGGCAGCACTAGGATAGAGAGATCGAGCCAGGGGATGGCTAAAACAATCCCCTATACTTCTGAAACTCCACGTAGGGCACCTAAAACACAGTAGTCGCCGAGGAACCGTCCTGCTCAAGTTTTGGGGGTTCAAGAGAGATACCCGGCCGTCAAACGAAACGTTTCACCTGATATCAGCCCGCATAGTCTATACCCAGGCATTTCGATCCTGCCACATTGCCGTCGTCCTTAGTAACCTCTGGGATATATTCTGTCGCTCCATGCACTTCAAACATGTGTACTGGTGAGCCGGCATTTTATTGCATACAGTCGAAAAGATCTGTGCCTTGTCCCATCGGAATGCGCTTCAGGTGCTATGTACCGGAGAACTTGACCAGAGCTTGGACCATTGCGGATGGGATCGCCAGGCTGACTCATTGTTCCTCTAGCATAGCGATGGGGCTGTAAATCACCTCGAGCGAAGGGTGTAGGACATGGTAGCCTTACTATATTCACCTGCTTCTCTCGCCACCATCGCTGCTGGTGACTAGAATTTAGCATTGAAGCCGAAACGACCGTCAAGTCCGCAATGATAAGGACTAGTGAACAGGCTTCCAGATCTTACGAACACCCACATCATGAGAATGGCATCGGAAGATCAGAGGAACGGGTGATGCTGCTCCTGGGAGCGCTGGGTGTATTCACGGGGCATCTTGCTGGGACAATCACCGGTGAAGCTTCGGCTATAAGATGACGCCGAAATCTTATAAAGTAGCGCACGTCGGCGTGCCCCTGCTATCCGAGACTGTCTACGTTTCTGACTGTATATCTGCACCAACCCATCCATTCTAAGACGATTAGGGGATACTTTTCGAATTTCCATCATGACATTCTACCAGTTCAAGCCCGCAGAGTGGACTAAGCTTTTAGTCGAGCGTGAGTAAGCAAGATATGCCCGGCCAAACATACACATACTGATATTAGCGGACGGCAGGTAAGAAATCGGAAGAAAATACTAGGGCCCTTCTGCAACTATTAGAGCAAGAGGTGTCCCGCCTTGGAAATGGCTTATTTCAGGAAGCAGCACATGGAAGAGCTGCATTATGGGAAAAAGCGTTGTCGTCTCTTGAATCGATCCAAATCTCTTGAGGAGCAACTGGGCCTCGCAAGACAGCGATTGAGCGTCAAGCAATCCGAGCAGCGGGCAGCTCACTTCCGAGCCTGCGAAGGTCGAAATAACCGGCGATGCAATGAGTGTTGTTTGCAGGGGGATGTCGTTCTTGCGCCGTGCTTCCAACTCGTATGTCGGAAATGCTCCCCACGGCATATGCGTTGCACACCGCCCTATATCTACACAGGTACCGATGGGGAGCGGCCATCCAGCGAACGTGCAAGCTCCCTGCTCGACGAGATCTCCCATGAGGTGCGCACACTTCATGAAGGCTCCCGGTTCACAACATCAATTTGGGGCAAGGCATATGTGGACCAAGATACTCGCCGTTTGGAAGAGCACTGCGGATGGCTTGAGCAACAACTTACGAATACATGGTGGGAGCATGGGAAAGTTATCTCCGTGCTCAACTCGGCTCATTCCAAGGCAATTCTAGATCGGCGAAACAGACCATGCGAAGGGTGCTTCAGAAATTTTCACGAGGTTTATCTTGCACCCTGCTTCCATCTCGTGTGTCGGGCATGTTACCCGGGCCCCGAGAAACCTTGCAAAGCGTGCCATGCGAAGAACCAAGGCTCATGGCCGCCTGAATGCGCCTAGTTTTACCCTGTGAATGTACAGTACTGTACCAGATGTTACGTCTACCTTTCTTAGAATGGCTCGCAGTTTCTTAACTAAGAAGGCTCGTAGACTCGGGGTTTCCGCTCTGTCACGTTTTGCTAATGTTCAGGGAACCGACGCTGATAGAACGTCTACGATAGTGACAGCAGTGGCTCGAGGGCGCCCAGTAATCTTACATACTTAGCGTGTCGGCGCTTTATATGCTAAATTGGAGGAGCAAGATAGTTATCATAAGGATCGAGCTAGGTGAATCAGCATTCTGTGTAATATCAGGACATTCTGTTCTGGGATATTTACTGCAACATGTAGTTTGGAAAACAAAATCGAAAATCCCGGCGAGGAAAAGAAACAAACAGAATGAGTTGGGTGTTGCAATACTGTATCGCCCGCGATAGTCTTTGCACTGTCGGCCCGTCCTGTACCCGTCTCTGCCCATGGCAACATGTCCAGACTAGGGGACCCGCTTCAGAATGCCCATGTCATCCTGCAGCTGCTGACCAAATTTGCGTTCGTATTCGTCAGGATAAGAGTGAGCTGCTGCCCTGAATCTCCCAAATAGATGGTCTCCAAGGGTGTTAACTTCAGTATTCGTGTCAAGATTATTTTCGTCCAACCATTCGGCATAGAAGTTGCTCATCGTTCTGGGCTTGTTGCCGTGATTTTCCTGCTGTTGGCTGGGTTGGCCCTGGCTGCCCGCGTTTTGGCTGCCCGCGTTTTGGCTACCCGCGTTTTAGCTACCCGCGTTTTAGCTGCCCGCGTTTTAGCTGCCCGCGTTCTGGCTGCTCGGGTTCTGACTGCTCGGGCTCTGGTTCGAACCAATCTGGCTGACGCCGTTTTTGTTGTTGGCTGGGTGGCTTGCCGTATTCCCACGGATTGCGTTAGACTCACCCGGCTCCGGAGACTCGCTCAGACCCGGAGGAGTACTCTCGAGATCTCCCAGGTTACGCGCATCAACCCGCTGATACTCCCGAAATCCTTTCACCTGGATGAGTCCGGTTTGGTAATATTTCCTGTCCGTTCTTTCGTTCGAGGCCTTTGACTGGCTGCTGAGGGTTTTGTAGTTCGTTCGACTGATCCACGTGCGCTCCAATCCATCAGTCCATTCGACTAGAACAGTACTGAATGGGTACCTGTATTTCGCGTTGAGTACTTTGTTTTGGGGGTTCAGCTCTTCCACTGATGCTAGAAGGTCTTCGATGCTCCGTATCTTTCGCTTGGGTTGCCAGGCAACGTTGAGGATCTTCTTGATCTTTCCCCGAAGGACATAGTCACCCTCTTCGTTGGTCTCCATTGCTTTCTTGTGAGGGTCTCCGCGGATGTTTGTAAGTTTATCGACCCTGCGTTCTGCGTGGGCGTATTCCCAGACGGTTATCGCGCAGCTCTTGTATCCATAGGAGTTCAGATAGATTGGCCCTTTACTGGCCTTGTTCATGGCTAGCGTCGTCCCGCCGTCAAGGCCCCATCCCTCTGCTTCATCATCGTCTCCTGTCAAATCGATCGTATCAACTGGACGTATATCCGCATAGCTCTCGGGTGTGCTGTTTTCGTCGCTGTCGTCCACCGGGGTATTGTCTTCTCGGGTCTGTGCGAAGTCCGGGGGATCCGATCCTAGCCCTTGATCCACATCGTCCACATCCATTTCGGATCCACGCTGTTCTTCATCTGCAGCTTTGATCTGGTTCTGAATAGCCTCTTCTTTGATGGTCAATTGATTAACCTCACCGAATAAATCTTTAAGCTGTGCTTCGTTCCAGCTTGATCGGTGATTTCTGGATTTCGGAGCCTTCGCTCGACCTCCTGGATTTGGCTCTCCAGAGCCTTTTTCTTCTCGATATTCTCATTTGACTGCGCCTGCAAATCATTGAACCTCTTTTTTCGTGCCTCCGCATCTCTTACCCGTGCCCACGTCCCTATACGACGCGGTGCCTTATTCACTTTTCCAGCGCGTGGCGCCATCTTCAGAGAGCTCTTGTCGATTGCTGTTCCGACTCTTGGTGGAATTGTGAGCTTGCTAATCTGTTGGATTTAGGGACATCTTGGTTGGCCTTCATACCCTAGTGATGGTGGATATTACCACCGATTTCTCCTCTGGGGCTCGACGGTCAAATTTTGCAGCCCATGTAGAGGGAGACACCCTCTCTGTCTATTCCTTTGTTTTTGTGATTGGCGTATACCACAACCTCTTTTGTGGCTCCGGCACATTAGTAAAATTCCAGGCCAGCAGACTCCTGCGCCTACACACCAGGCTTTTTCTGTGGTGTGGGAGATATGGGAGGGAAGGGGGCGGTTGTTTAACCTTCTGCCAAAAGCCACAAAAAGAAATATCTAGCCCGATGGCCCGTCAGCACACAATACCCCTCAAGGAGTACAGTAAGGGTAGGTTGTCCTGTTCGAAAAGACATAATCAGGCAGTCGACATGTTGAGGTTCGCTTACGTGTGTATCCGTCCATAACTGCGACGAGTACTCCCAATGCCGATTAATTGATCAGTGATAGGCCAGTCCATAAGAACCTACAGGGAAATATATATTGCAGATATCACTAAAGGGGACAACGGATAGGCCAAAGGCCTCTATCGTGCATTTTAACCCACGCCATACGGAGCGACGGCAGTGCCTCGTTTACATTCTTCTGATTATGTCGTTTGTGGATCTCCCGCCCGAGCTTGTACAGTACTGCACGTTGCCGCTGCGCTCCGTGACACACGAGACATCCTTGCGTTGATGAGGGCAAACAGAGGTCTTTATCGCTGGTTGAAAAAGGACCTATACCAGTACAACATAGACCACGAAAACAGCTCCGGACTTCTACGGGCTGCAAGAAAAGGGAATATGTCCGCGGTATGTTTTTTTTCTTGGGCTGGCAGGGGTGGACCTGCACGCCCGAGATAACGCTGGACAGACCGTTCTCCATCTCGCCATCCAGCGACACGATGCGTTCTACATTATGATGCTTCTACTGCGGGACGGCCGTGTAGACGTCAATGCGTTGGACCCTGGCCGGCGGTCCCCGTTGTCATACGCCGTACACCGAAGGAATCGCGCGGCTGTTCGGCGGCTTCTTGAATCCGGCGCGGACGCGGGCATACAACACGACGGTTTCACACTACTGAACATGGCCGTGGCTCAGGGAGACGAGTTTATAGTACGAATGATTCTAAAGGACATTCCTCATCATAGAGAATTGTGTCTTGCTGCATCTACCGGCCGGGCCAATATCGTCCAGTTATTGCTTGATCATGGCGCTGATATCAACGAAGTAGATGAATACGGCCGGACTTCATTGGACCGCGCCAGGAAGCAAGGGCATGTCGATGTAGAGGAAACCCTGCTGAAGCATAGACGTTTATAAAGTACTCGTCACTTGTCTGCAATTAGAAGTTATGTTTCTCCAGTGATCTGATCTGAATCGCAAGTCGGAGGCAGAATGGACTGCGAGAGGATGGGCTCTGCCATACTAGCATTCTACCATGTGAGATCACCCGAAGATTGGACTTCACTGTGACCTATGGCAAGGAGTTTTAAGCAGAGCATCAGCAGGCCGTGCTCTTTTGAGGTCCGGATACAGAATTCAACTGCGTTAGGTTTCCATTCTACTGTACGTAGTACCCAGATCAAGGAATATAGTCCCAGCGCACAAGGTAGCTCCATGAGTGCCAAGGTCCAATTCTATGGTGTAACCGCAGTCTACTATACCTTCGACCACGAGGCGCAAATCGATCTACATCAGTTTGTAGCATTCATCTAACAGGGTCTACTGGGCGAATGGGCATGAATGCGACGACCCATGTCTGATCAAGACGAAAATGAGGGTACAAGACACGGTTTCAAACCCGATTGGAGCAATCGCCGCTGCAAGCACATTCCAAAATGAGGTCCATTCCTGAGCATGTATAGGAGGCGTTGCGATTTTGCGTACCCGCACATTTTATGCGGAGTAGGGCATTTCTTGGACCACAGGGATTATATATAGCAACTTGCAAGCGCGTCGAGGTCAGCCAAAACAACTTCCAGCATCATGTTCTCTGCTACTATTTTGGTATGGATGCTTGTCGCAGTTGCAGTGAGTTATGCCCATCCTTGTTCACAGTACTGCCGCTAAAACTCCCTCCCACCAGGTGTCTGGTCTCGCTGTCCACCGCGGAAAACCAGAAGGTACGTGTGACCCGTATGGAATGTCAGAGATGAGGAACGGAGTAGACTAAACCGAGTGATATGCCATTTCTTCGTGTAGGCACAAGAATGGTTGGAGGTCGTGACTTCACGCCAAAAGGTGCGCGCTCTACCAGGCGTTGGTGAACCGGGAACTGACGGTGCGGTGCCAATGTACCAGCCTGCCCAGCGGGTAGACACTGGCACAGAAAGCATTCTCATGCACATTTCGGCGCAGGCCAAGGTTGCTGAGTATAGGTTTGGGCCGTGTGCGATGGGGTGAATCATTACTGAAAGTGAGGGGGAAGAACGCTGTGGGTATCTCGGTCTTGCTGCGGTCAGACGTGACAATTAGCCTAGTGATCCAACCTTATAAATCAACTGTCTCCGCGTCCGCGGCCTCTTGTCGTCTGCACCTTTCTATGGTTCCCTTAAAACCTAAAACCATGCCGACATCTGACGCCCGACGGACCATCTGGTTCAAGGATGATACGCCTTCCATTGGTCTGGCAACTCCAACAGCAGCCTCCAGTACAAACAGCCCAAGCCGCACAACTCCGTCGTCCACTGGCGGGGAAAGCAACGCACGTCGAGACGAAAACGATCGCCACGAACGGCCGCTTGTTCGAAAAATCACAACCCGAGACCCTTGGACGATATACATCCACAAGGCTCTGGTTCGCGCCGGGCATGAGGCCTACCTTGCTATACGCCGTGACGACCCTGCGAAATTAGTCCATATTCAAAGGACTCAAGGAGACCTGACCCTGGTCGAGAAAGGAGTACAGAAAGTCTCTCGGTTTGTTCATCACGCTTTTCTCGGTCTTCTTGATGTGCTGCACCATCAATCAACGTGCTATCTCGTGTGGGAACCGGCTGAGTTTGCTTTGGACCGCGTCTTGATTTCCCGCTGCCGGATTCAGGAAGACGAACTTGGCCACATCATCCGACCGGTACGGGTACGCCTTTCTGGTCTAAGCGGACAACTGACGGTTGGAAGATTATAGAGGGCATCAAACTCCTCTCTGACAATGGCCTGGTTCTACCGGGAAAAGATCTCGCTCAAGAACATATTGTGATTACCCAGGAGGGCCAAGCTAAATTTTGTAGGTCATCCGAGGGGAGAAGTACCTTTCCCTGTCTACGCTGACTGATTCCAAGATGGCGTCCAGCGCTGCCGCGCAATCAAGCCGGCCGACATCAACGCAGCCAGCCTGAGACTGGCCGACTTGCGGGACATTGTGAACCAGCTGATGCGAAGAAACGGCGCGGACTATCGTTGGAGCGACGACGTCCTGGATTTCGCGGCCCGTCTTGGCGAAGACTACTCTGATGGTCAGCTGGAAAGGCTATTGCAGGTAATCGCAACTGCTTTCACGCACGCACGGTTGACGCTGACGCTGACGCGCGTTCCCTTCATAGCACCCATTGTTGCAGTGTCAAGCTGGTGACGGGAGCCTGAAATTGCTCGCCAACCTAGTTAACAAGACGGCATATCACAGAGTCGTTTTTCGCCCGTTGCCCGCTGCGCTGGAATAAGTAGATCGGTTTAGGGAGGCCGGCCGAAAATGGGGTCATTTCCAACTACATGTCAAACAGCATATTGTTATCGAAGTGGATGTAGAACTTGTTCTCTCACAGCGATGCGGTCCGAATGCCCCTGTGCGGGACCTACAATGGGGTCTGCAAAGAACGACTACTCCAGAGGATGAAAGCGCGAGGCATACCAGAAAGTCTGATCCGGTGGGTCGAGGCCTTCTGCTCGGAACGAACAGCGACCATTCAAATCAATGGGCAAGGGTCTGAGGTACAAAGCCTCCCACAGGCCGGACTACCGCAGGGCTCTCCCCTATCGCCGATCCTGTTCCTCTTCTTCAACGCAGACCTCGTGCAACGACAGATCGACAGCCGCGGCGGAGCGATTGCTTTCGTGGACGACTTCACCGCTTGGGTGACCGGGCCAACTGCGCAGAGCAACCGGGAAGGTATTAAGGAAATCATTGACGAAGCACTCGACTGGGAGAGGAGGAGTGGAGCAACATTTGAAGCAGAGAAAACGGCCATCATACACTTCACCCCCGAAGCACACAAATCAGAACAAGAGCCCTTCACCATCAAGGGACAAGCAGTTGAACCCAAAGACCACGTCAAGATCCTTGGAGTAGTGATGGACACTAGACTTAAATACAAGGCACACATAGCCAGGGCAGCGTCCAAGGGACTAGAAGCAGCAATGGAGCTTAAACGACTTAGAGGCTTATCCCCATCTACCGCGCGCCAGCTGTTCACATCAACTGTTGCCCCAGTGGTGGACTATGCCTCTAATGTCTGGATGCACGCTTTCAAAGATAAGGCCATCGGGCCCATTAACCGGGTCCAACGAGTCGGAGCTCAAGCGATAGTGGGAACATTCCTCACCGTCGCGACCAGTGTGGCGGAAGCTGAGGCTCACATTGCCTCGACGCAAAGCCGGTTCTGGAGACGGGCAGTGAAGATGTGGACGGACATCCACACCCTACCGGAAACCAACCCACTCCGCAGGAACACGGATCGTATTAGGAAATTCCGAAGATTCCATCGCTCGCCGTTATATCAGGTGGCAGACGTGCTGAAAAATATCGAGATGGAAACACTAGAAACTATTAACCCATTTACATTAGCACCATGGGAGGAACGACTGCAGACCGATATTGGACAAACCCCAGAGTCACAGGCCGAAGCCGGCGGATCTATGCAGATCGCAGTTAGCAGCTCGGCGCGGAATGAGATAGTGGGATTTGGCGGAGTTATTCAAAAGCAGCCGCCCAAGTACAAGAAGCCGAGACTAAAGACCTTCTCCGTCACACTTGGCGCAAGATCGGAGCAGAACCCATACTCGGGAGAGCTGGCAGCAATGGCACACGCATTGAAGACGCTACCAGCACTGAAATTGTACAGAATCACGCTGCTAACGAGTAACAAAGCGGCCGCACTCACACTGGGGAACCCGCGACAACAGTCGGGCCAGGAGCACGTGTGCCTGATATACAAGCTAATCAGAAGACTGCGGAAAAATGGAAACAGGGTCACAATCCGCTGGGTCCCCACAAGTGAGGATAACAAACTGTTAGGCCTCGCTAAAGTGCAAGCCAGAGCGGCGACCCAAGAGGACCCCATGCCACACATACAGCTCCCCAGAATGAAGTCAACCACTCTCAACATCGCACGATCCCAACAAGACACCAGCAAAGGTCTGCCCGAGAAAGTAGGCAAACACGTGAAAAGGGTGGACGCGGCCCTCCCAGGCAAGCACACTCGACAGCTGTATGATCGATTACCATGGAAAGAAGCGAGCGTGCTGGCCCAGCTCCGGACGGGCATGGCAAGATTAAACGGATACCTCTACCGAATCAACGTTGCGGAAACCGATCAGTGTGAATGTGGACAAGCAAGAGAGACGGTAGAGCACTTTCTCTTTCGATGTCGGAGATGGACGGCACTTCGGACAGAAATGCTGCAATGCACCAGCACCCACCGGGGCAACATATCCTTCGTCCTGGGCGGAAAATCGCCCTCAGATAACCAAGACTGGACTCCAAACTTAGAATCGGTACGAGCGTCAATACGGTTTGCAATCGCCACCGGCCGACTCGACGTCGCTTAACCATATCGTTGAACACAAATCACCCACCCTTCCCGAACTAACTCACACCAACCACCTCGTGCCAGACATGGTAGACGCGCTTCAACTGCCGAAGATAGGATGTTGAACACTTGGAGAAGCGCCTTCAAGCCAGCCTACTAACAAAAATACTAACCCACGAGAATCTCCTACAATACTGATAGACGGCACGACATATGCTAAAAGTGAAATTGTACGGGCTAGAAGGAGACAGGGCACCCGATAGAATGTACTAGTAGATTAGTGATAGTTGCCCTTTCGGCTCAGCCGCCGGGCGTTAATAAATTGTTTGTTTGTTTGTATAAAAGAGACTGTAGGCATCGATAGATCGGACTGTACTCAAGCGGTACAGTACGAGAGGCGCAGAGGGCTTCGAAGGGAGACCGATTTCGAGAACGACCTGCCGAAAAGGTTGCTGGGCAAGATGCCGACGCGCGACGCGCGCGCGCGACGCGCCGAAACACGAACCCCTGAACCCCCCGACCGCGAGGAACACCAAAAAACACCACAAAAACCAAGGCCGAGCCGCATCATCAAACCACCAAGCAATTACGCTCAAGAGCAAGAAGATGAAGCTGAGAGAAGTAAGACGCGTCCCCAGCGGAAGACGAGGAGCCAAAGCCACGCGCCGACCGGGCAAGTAGCAGCTACCTCCGAAGACACCCAAACAGAAGACGAAGACCTCGAGGCTCGAACAGCGATCAACACAGCCCAAATCATCGGAAGAAGAACGCGGAATGGCGAAACCCACACAGCTGCAGAGGGTACCGGCCGGATCACCACCAGAAATGTGTGGAAGCTCATCCATGAGCTCAAAGACATTATCAGCCACCAAACCACACTTATTGAGTCAACCAAATCCGAGCTAGAGGAGGTCAAGCACGACCAGAACGTCCTACGCGAACAGAACGAAAAGCTTCACGAGGAAGTCATAGCCCTTCGAACACAGATCGAAACCGCCCCGCCAGCATCGCCAACCAGATCATGGGCCGCAGTCGCAACCAGCAGCAGCAACGGAGTCCCACAACCGAGCCATCAACGACTGGAGAAAGAGCGGAACTGCGTCCGAATTAGCACCCAGAGAACGTTCGTCGACCCAAGAGACAACGATAACAATGATGGAAACACCTTTGGTCGATACCTTACCACAGATGCTGCCAACACCCACATTCGCACGGCCCTCCTGAACACCGCCACGACGCAGAATGCTCATGTGGCTGGGATTGGCACAACGAAGACAGGCTATATTATCCGATTCCAGGATCATGAGTCAGCGGAAGCTGCCCGTAACAACACCGAATGGCTGAACGAACTCGGAAACAACACGAAACTAGTGAAGCCACGGTTCGGCGTCGTCGTACACCGTACACCAACCGAGGAGTTCGACTTAGAGACTGCAAGCACCCAGGCAATGGAGAAGCTCATGGATGAAAACAACTTGGCGGAACGTGGCTTCCGCATCGAAGAATTGACTTGGTTGAAACAAAGGGACAAGGTACTGGGGAAGTTTGCGTCGTTGGGAATCTGGTTTGACTCCGCAGAGGGAGCAGAATACATGCTCAACAACGGCCTCCTTGTTGGTCAGCGCTACATCGGCAGCGTAGAACGACGCGAGATCAAGAGAAAGAGATGCTTCCGGTGCCAACGCTTCGGACACCTGGCATGGTCATGCAAGGAGACCCCGCGATGTGGACACTGTGCAGGACAACATGAGCGACAACGATGCCCACCAGGAGTCAGGGCCCGATGCCTCGACTGCACCGGCGAACTCCCGACTGGCGATCGACAATGCCCAACCCCCGCGACTTCCCATTCTAGCCAATGCTAGAAAGGAACCTTCGCATACTACAGTTGAACATAATGAAATCAGGACCACGAATGGAAGCACTCATTAACGACCACCAGAGCCAGGACCTTGATATCCTCCTGATTCAGGAACCATCCATTACTACCTATCGGACACATGTTAACCACAGTGCTTGGCGACTGTACTGACCCACTACCGATACTGACACGGCTCGGTTCCGTAGCCTAGTATATGTGAATCGAAGACTCTCGACCTCATCACACCGCCAGGTGTACTGCAACCACCCAGATATCACAGCTGTCAAGATCTGGACACCCGACGCCCAAACGCTTGTCTTCTCCGTTTATATACCCTCAGCGCCAATATACACTGGCGACGACGGGACGGCGGAGCCCGCGCTCACAGCAATCCAAAACACAATCACAACCACTGAACAAGATGATCAACGATCCACGAACATCATTCTCTCCGGAGATTTCAACCGCCACCACCCAATGTGGTGTGGCAATAACATTCAACCCCGCTTTATCGAGGACGCAAGCGACCTGATCACCTTCTTCCAAACCAACAGCCTCCAGAGCTGCCTCCCACGGGGAACAGCGACTTTCTGGCCCCTTAACGACCCCGGAAAGTTCTCCACCATCGACCAAATGGTCACCGACCGGCCAGATCTACTTGTCAGATGCCACCTGTACCACGAAAATTACGGATCTGACCACCGCGCCACGTACTCGGAATGGAAATTGCAAGCACAGGTCAGGGCACCTACCAAACCAAGGAAAGCATATGATCGTGCGGAATGGGACAAGATCGGGGATGATGTAAACCAACAAATGGGGCCATGGAAGGATATAAAGACCCGACCCGCACTTGACGCGGTCGTCCAAAAGCTCATTCAAGCCACGAGCCGGGCGGTCGACCAGTTCACGCCAAACACACGGCCAACACCATACTCCAAACGATGGTTCACACCGGACCTCAAAGTCCAACAAGTCGAAGTTAATCAAACCCGACGGAGATGGCAGGCAAGCTGCGCCGAGCTAGGCCGAGATCACCCTAGCTCTACTGCTGCGTTTCAGGACATGCAACACAAACGACGAGCTTGGATTCGGACTATTGAAAAGGTTCACAGAAGCGATCAGCCATAACAGGTAACCTCGATGTTATCCGCGGGGGATATAGACAACCGGGACGTCTTATAGGAAAGCCAATCGAGAGATTTATCCCTCCGAAGTGAGTTCGCCAAGTTCGCTTGAAAATAGGTTTAGAACGTTCTTATCGCCAGAAGTTGAAGTTTACTGAGACGCGAAATATGCTGTCCCCGCTCGTCACGAATCTTCCCTAAGCGAGAGTCGATATCCCTTAGCTCGTCTCCTGTTTTGACCATAAGAGCTCCTCCCACAAGTATGCTCACCGCAAAAGCCGTGACAAACTCTGGGCCTATGTTAAACACAATATAGGAAACTAGTCTTTTTGGGACAGTATTCTGATGATCAAAATTCACAAACTCCGCATAATCCTTACATAGTACTGGTGAGCCACGCATAATGACTTGGCATTCCCAAGGAAACCATGGAAGCCATACAGTCCGGGTAAAACCATCTCGAAATATGCAAGCAAATGATTCAGCCCCTACATAAAGCTAGAAATTCCCTTTTGCAATGTCTTCTTCATGCCACTCAGGGCTCGCCATCATACCAAAGTCGTCATCGAACTCGGCCATCTTCAAAGATAACGGTAAATTCTGTAGTGCGGTTATTAGTTTTGTATGATCGCGTTCTGGTTCCAATTCCCCCAGGTTCGCATAAGATCTCGAACAACGAGGACAGATTTGTCCCACCTGGCCTGGCTTATAGCAATACCAAGGTTAAAATCCACGTGAGTCTTTCGTTTCTCAAGGCAGCGTTGGCAGCCGCCACAAAATGTACAATAGAGGCCCGACCCGCACATTTGCCAGCACAAGCCGCAAATAAAGTGAGTGTATCCACTAATATCAATCATCTGCCGCGGCTGATAGATCCTTCTTTTGACTCCACATTCGAGGCAGAATCGACGGTTACTCTCGGCGTGGCCTTTCGCTCGCTTCGCCTTTACTTGCTTGTCGGCAAAGACACATCGGGAACGAAGTTTCAGACAACGGCTGCAAGAATATTTGTTCTTGTATCTAATGAAACCAGTTGGGGGATATGTATATCGTGGCAGCAGGGGAACTCTGTGAAAGATGGTACTTACCCAGCCCAGTTCTCTGCAGCACATAAGAATGATAACTTTGATTCTGAAGTTGTAGGCTTTTCAACCGCAATCATGGACCTGAAGTATACATTAGTCTGTGACAAAGCCAGACATGTAGGATAGTCCAGGTAGGTGAAGATTTGCAGATGTAACTCGGGCGGCAAATCGAATAATGGTACGGCCAAGGACCGAGCCATGAATAAAACCAGGGCAAAAATGCGGGCCTTGGTGAACCGAGAGTGCCAAGTTTGCAGGACAGACAGGAGGCAGGCGGATTGTTCGTGACGCTGGACGATGTCTCTTATGTTTGGGAAATCGAGGGAAACCATGAAGGTGGGACGATCTAGGAAAGTGACCGCCGTCATCGATCATGTGGTTTACGTAGCTATCAGAAGCTGCTTCTTGGCGCGCTACTTCCTTCGTGTAATACTGCAGCTCGAGCCGACAGGAATTAGGATTTTGACAGTCGTCCAAATGCGAGGAATCACCGGGGATACAGGTGTTGTGGGTGGAGAGGATTTTATCTACCTTCCGACGTAGTAGCGAATGGTTGGACAATTTGGGAGGTGAATAAATGGTATAAGGCCAGTATCCTGCTGCCTGAGGTGCCATAGTCACGGGTTCTTATGTCCTAATGCCTTGTGGCCTCGGAGCAAGGACACGATTACCTTAAAAAGGACGGAATAACTATGTTCCTGGTTTTCTCGTTGGCCGACCAACCCGGCGGGTTAAATCCGATCTCCGACCTCCGAAGGTGTACCTGGACAGTAAGGCGAGAATAGCATCACAGCTTTATCAATCTTAATATTTCATAAAGTTCGCCTCAAGCTACGTATAGTGAGTTGCTCAAAGTTGATTACTCTGTTTAGTGGAGCTGGTTAATGTAGACGCCCCGATGATGGAACAGAAGCCACAACGTGTTCTCGTCATCATCTCGAACAAGAGTACATATTGGAACGATCCTCGGAGGAACTACTTCCAATAGCTTTCGATATACTCAAATGCAATAATTTATTAGAGGACGCACACGACGATCAACCTGAGCGCTAATTAGTCGGAAGATATTATATCGTGCTACGAAGGAAAGAAAGAACATGGACCGGAATAGTTGCTTATTTTACGCGCTGGCGGGACTTGGAAAATACTGTTATTCAACACACCTGGCCTTCTATGATACACCACATCCTTATATCTGCCCCTCGGAAATGCCTATCGCTTTGCGAAATTGAAGCTGGAATTAATCGTAATTTCCCCGAATATTGCAAGAAGTCGTCATGGCGGATGTCATTTAGAAGAGCTCTTACATAGTATAAGGAATAGTTATTCTCTTACAGTCTTCATTGAAACTACGGGTGCCTAATGGCGTATAGGGCTTTATATGGAATGCTGGCGAGGCTGTCTTGAGCTAACTGATACAAAATTTATATATGATCCAATAGTGGCACCCTAGATACATTAACATTACACAGGACGAATGAAGCTGTCAAATTCAGAAAACAACCGATCACTTTAAGGCCAAACCGTAGTGGTTAAAGTTACGGTAGCCATACTTGCAGATGTAGTGGATGTAGTGTGGTTGATAGCAGGGCGAGTGATAACCCAATTCGAATGTTTAATCCTCTCTCTAAATGGTTGCAACAGTCCCAGGATAGCGGGGAGCGGCCACAGTTGTCTCGGGAGGCATGGTTTGCGCCATGAAGCAGCAGGGCTTCAACGCAACTTGCTCCCTGACACTGGGCGGCGTAGGAAAGTGCTGTCCGACCCTCGTCATTCTGCAGGTCAACATCAATTCTGCCGCTCTTTAACAAGGTCGTAAGAACATTATCACTCGGATACGTTGCTGCTTTTGACAAAGGAGAAGTACCAGATATGTGGTAGTTCAAATCGAATGTCTCATCTTCTAAGAACCTCTGGATCTGAGTCCTATATTTGGACCATGATTTCCTGCTGCCGTGGGGCTTTGAGGCTGCTTTTTTAATATAATTCAAAAGAAGCCCCTGTCTTTGGAGGATTTCTAGCGGGGTGGGAATGTCGGCTAATCTGCCCTCCATGGGATGAACTCTGATACAGTATGCCGTTCTTGACAACTTTCAATCAAATCTTATAGAGATATTAAACGCGCTGGATTAACCTTTGGGGTTGTTATGTGATTAATAGTCGCAGATATGAGCATAAAAGAGACGAAAGAGGGACACAACAAAGGAGGAGGAAGATGCACTGGGCGACTCTGATCCAGCAGAGCCTTCCCTAGTTCTGCTGCCAATCACAGTTTGCCACATTTCTCAAGCGCAAGACTGCTCACAACATTTAGGCTTTCATAATATTTCGGTCACTTTACATATTATCTTGGATTTAAAGTAGTATAATGAGTTCTAGTGAGGACTGCGCTTAAGGACCGATAGCCTGCCTGAGTTTGATCTCGGTCCGTTTATTATTGGCCTTTCGTGCCATCCTGATTCACTCAATAGGAATGTTGATGCTAAAGGTTGAGTGAGGTCAGAGGAGAGTAACGCTTTAAAGTAATGAAACCCCAGGGGAGTACGTGCCACGAAGAAGAGCCCCCCCTACAAGGTGAGATTCAAGTTGTGCCCACCGACATGAATTCAAATTGCCAAGCTATTCTGAGCCAGGTCTCAATTGGACAACTCCAGAGGGGTTGTTTGCTGGCATTGCAGGTGCATTTGGTTAATTAAGCTACATTTGCAAGGCTGAGTTGGCTGTTCTTGCCAGGATACGCATCAAGAAACTCTCAGGCCTTATCACCAGTAATCCAAATCGAACCAGCCAAGGCAGATCAGTGAGAAAGTCTTCCAGCCCGCCTACCATGCGCCCTGCTATGCTCATATACTCTGATAGGCCGTTTAGGAAAGGTTCTTTTTGCCCGGGACTATCGAAGTGCGGGATCTAAATCGGTATATCTAGGGTCCAGAAACGGGGCAGCACGTTAAAAGCCACATAGGCAATAAGAACTCTCCACCTCCAATGTATGTGTACCGGCAGGGGTTGTCCTCACTGGAGGACGTCGAATGTTTGTAGCTGGTTATTCTGTTTTATTGATTATCTTCCTGTTCAGCAATTTTCTATGTGACCTCAACAGGCGTTACAAGGGACGTTCATGATCGCCATGGTGGGTGACCCCAGTCGTTGATTGGAACCACGTAACCGCTTTCATGTAGCTGCATTGCCACGTCAACGCGTAACGTACGGAGGGTTAGATGCATAATTTATACAAGAGATAGTGCTCAATTTTTCACCAGAATAATCTGTACGAAGCCGGACCCTTGTTCCATCACTGATAAGTTCGTCTTCTGGGTCGCTGCACAGATGTCTTCACCTACAGAACTTCAAGGAACTCGAACTCATGCTTTCACGATGGATGTTGACCTTAAATCTGATCCAATGCCTCACGGAGCATGGGACGGAGACGCGCCGAGCCTTCATGATTGCAGAGCCCAGAGACCCACTAAAGTCATATCAGAGTATCTAATTCACGAAGTTCCAGAATTCCGGCGATTGTCTGAACTCCGGAAAAAGGTTAGTACTCACTGGATTTCTCCCAGATATTGCGAACTGATCAGCTAAACTAGGGGTGGGATAATCCAGAAGGCGATCGGTTCTTTGCAGAGCAGCGCCGAACTGCTGATCACGCCGACAATAAGACAATCAAGCGTTTCTACAAAATGATGGAAGAGATTGGTTACGATATGCAGCAGCTTACCGGCGTCTTCCGAATAGAAAGCCCAGATCCGGGAAAACACTCTATCCTTGACATGTGCATGGCTCCGGGAGGCTTTCTTGCGACAGCATTGCGCTTCAACCCGGAAGCCCGAGCTTTAGGATTCAGCTTACCAAAATGTAACGGTGGACATAATGTTCTTCTACCAAAGCATCCCAACGTTACACTGAAATTTCTCGATATCACAATGTTAGCTACCGATATGGGGCTAACAGATTATCCATGCGATCACCCGGATGCTGGAAACTTCCTACCTAGCCAATTCAAGCCAAAGCATAGTTTTGACCTTGTTCTATGCGATGGCCAGGTGCTTAGGAATCATGAAAGGGCAGCCTACCGGGAGCATAGAGAAGCAAGTAGATTGACTCTTGCACAACTGACACTTGGGCTTGAGCATATCAAGCCAGGAGGAACTATGATTGTCCTCCTCCATAAAGTTGAGGCTCCACATACCGTGCAACTCCTACACACATTTGAAAAGTTTGCTTCGGTGCGGCTTTATAAGCCTCCGAGGATCCACGCCAAACGGTCTTCCTTCTACATGCTCGCAACCAATATCAGAGCTAATTGCGAGGAGGCGGCCATGGCAATTAATAGATGGAAAAAAACGTGGACAATTGCAACACTGGGAACGGACGATATGTACCACAACGCGCTTCTCGAGAACGCACCCGATACTGAAGTTTTGCTAAAGGAGTTTGGGCCTAGATTAATTGAGCTGGGCAAGAAGGTCTGGGATATCCAGGCAAATGCCTTAGCAAAGGCTCCTTTCCTCAGGTCAAGTGCTAACAAGCTCAGAGAAAGATCTGCTCATACATTGAGTTAATTCCTATATTTCCGTTTCTGGCTTTCAGAGACATTTCTGTCTTGGACCTACGCTCTTGCACCTTTAAACATCTTTCCCCGTCCGAAACAAGTTGCTCCATAGAAAAAGCTGCTGCTATAAAACAAGTATAAGTAAAATCATTGTTGACCAACATCACTACAAATCAGAATGGAGAGCCGTTTTTAATCATGTCCTCTTCCCATCGGATACAGTCGTACGTCCCTTGACGTCGACTCAACAATCAACAGTCAAAAGTGAATAGTCAAAGTGAACAGTATAGTCATCTTTTGAGCGTCCCAGGCATATTGATCATGTTCGTTCTTGACCAGGAGCGCGCAAGGCTGAACTTTGAATCGCCACCCCGCCCACCCGCGCCCAACTTGACCCCGTGACATCACCTCGGCTTCGCAGTTTTTCCGCTTCGGTGTTAAAAAGGACGGAATGGATTATTCTGTTCTGCTGGCTTGCAACACTATCTAGGCTCTTGAAATACTGGCTCCGCCGGCTGAATATCTGAATTACTTGACTCAACTCTGCCTTTTCTTCGTTTGATTTTAT